>VRYO01000180.1:9558297-9630369 GCA_009812075.1 Sialia sialis
CTCAGAAGCTGGCTCCTGGGGAGGTAAAGCCTTTGGGATTTCCTCGGGCCATGTGTAAGAGCAGTCTGTGTTTCTCTCCCCCAGGATGTAGCCATTTCTCCAAGGCAGAGGGATGAGGTCATCCAGTGGCTGGCCAAGCTCAAGTACCAGTTCCACCTTTACCCAGAAACGCTCGCCCTGGCCATCAGCCTCTTGGACAGGTTTTTAGCAGCAGTGAAGGTAAATATTTGCAGCTCCAAGCCGGGACAGATTGCTGTCCCTGGTGCACGGCTGGTGTGTGCAGTGTGAGCGGTGAGGCCGGACGGAAGCGCTTCCTTCCCCAGCCCTGCCCCTGCCCTGCTCACACGTGGCTGGGCAGCACCTGCTCTGCCCCAGAGCCAGAGCTGGGGAGTTGGGGCACACAGAGCAGGCCCTGCTCAGCCTGGGTGACTTGGGAAGGTAAAGGCAGTGCCCATGAGCCCCAGGACAGCCCTGTGACAGCAGCACCAGGGACAGGCCCTGCTCACCTGCTGGCAGGAAACAGCTGGGAAAAAACTGAGGAGAGGCTGGAGCCTGGGGAGGGGACTGGTGCACGGGAGTGGGGAAAGAGTGAGTGAAGAAGGTGACACGCAGACAACGGCTTTTGTGGGAGTAGTTCCTGCCAAGCTGCTCTAGAGCCTGATGGACTCCATCCTGGACTGATGTCTGAGAGGTGGGAGGGAAGAAGGGAAGCAAACACAGCAGCAGGCTGTCCCTGCTGTGCCCTCCTGCTGCGCTGAACCCAACTGGAATGGATGAGCCCCTTGGGGTTTCAGGCTGCTCCTCCACAGAAACTGCTTTAAAAAGGGGGGAAGAGCATTTGGGCTTCCTGCAAGTGGGACCTGCTGCCCCTCTGGCCCCCTTAGCTGGGCAGTGCTTTGCACCTGCCAAGTGACCAAACACACTGTGCCCCAGCCTGGAGCGCCTGGCCTGGAGCTGTGGAACCAGGCTCTGGAAGTTTACCTCTTACCCCATCTGCTCAGTGACACTCTGTGCTCAGCAGTCCCTGGTCACACCTGCACCACTGTGTTGGGAAAGCGGTGTCCCTTAGGAGAGGGCAGCTGGAGGATGCATTCCAGGCCTGGGCTTTGCTTTCCAGGGTGAGAGACTTTGGTAGAACACAAGTGACATCATTCATTAACTCACCCCTTAATTATTAATAAATATTGATCATGTTCTCATGCAAGCCATGGAAGTTATTATTTTTAAGAATCCAAAGTAGCTGATTTACTGAAATGCTGAGATGGCAGAGGTTTAGATCCCTCAGGAGCCAATGCCCTCGAGTGCAGGCTGTCTTTCAGCACTCTGAACGCACAAGTGCACGTTGTGGGCACAGGATTTCCACTTCCCTTTGCCTTCAGCATCTGCAGGAGAGCCCAGCTGCCAGGAGCTGCTCATGGCTCTGCAGCTGTGCCAGGGTTTAGGAACAGCCTCTGCCTTTCCAGCCCCAGCCACTCTGGAGGAGGTGGCCATGGCCAGGGTTGTTCACTGCCACCTTGTCACAGTGGTCACATGTACAAAGCTCACCAAAAATCCCCCTTTCCCCTCCAAATTCCTCTTACCTTGCCTAAAAACCATCTCCTTGTGGAAGGGACCCAGCTCTCCCTCACTAATCCCTGAGCCACAATTTTGGGAACTGTAGTAGGAATTCCCAAGTGGTAATTTCACAAGGATGTTTTAAAACATTCTCTGAGTTACACTTCCCCAGGCAAAGACAGTGTTTTCCAGTTGCCATTTCCCATTCCGTGTGAGCCGCAGCGGCACTGGGGCAGAGCTCTGCTGCAGCAGCTGAAGTGGGTCTGCTGCGAGGGGACAAGCTCCCCTCAGGATTTTCTCTTTGTAGTTCTGCAGTGCCTAAACCCGAGCTCTTTCCAGTCCAGTGCTGCCTGCTCCGATCACGGGGCTGGCAGAGCCCTGCCCTGCCTGACGTCGCAGAGCAGGGATTTGTGCTTGGCACAGCTCACCACTGCCAAGGTGTAGCCACATGTCAGCCTGCACATGCAGAAGGAGCCCTGGGGCTTGGGATGCCCCAGCAGGAGGATCAGAGCATCCCTGAGAGCCCTGACACAGAGCCCTCTCTGCTCTCCTGTCCCACAGGCCCGTCCGAAGTACCTGAACTGTATTGCAATCAGCTGCTTCTTCCTCGCTGCAAAGACCATTGAGGAAGATGAGGTAACTCTGTCCTTCCTCCGTGGAACACTGTCCACTGTTCTGGACTGCCTGCCCCCCAGCCCTGCCTCTGCTTGCTCGTGGTGGCTGCCACTTGCCAGGACAGGCACCAGGCATTTGGTGTCATTTCTCTAATGATGGGTTCTCTCGCCTTGGCTCTTGCAGAGGATTCCAGTACTGAAAGTGTTGGCTCGGGATAGCTTTTGTGGTTGTTCTCCAGCTGAAATTCGCAGAATGGAGAAGATCATCCTGGATAAACTGAACTGGGATCTTCACATGGCAACGCCACTGGATTTCCTTCATATTGTAAGTCAAGGGCTATTGATGTTTCCTGGTGTCTGTCAGTGCAAATAATCTGTCAAGAAGCACCTAGACAAAAATACCTGTATGTGAACAAATACCTTGGAATATATTTGTAACTCATCTGTACCCATAGTTTCTGAAAGAAAATGGCTTGCCAGAGAATTCCAGAGGAGACCCCTCACTCTTGAAGTGCAGTATCCAAAATGTGGGCCTGCTGTCTGGCCCTTTGGTCTGCTCTGGGATGTGTTCAGCCACAGCTCCTGGAAATTGTGCCCCTAACTCTTCACTGCCAGTGGTTTTCCTCAAAGCTAAGCACAGACAGCTGGGAAACCAGGAGTGCAGTTATGGGGTGGGCTGTGAGTGTGGATCTGTGCCTGCTGCAGGCCTGCATGGCCAAGAGCCAGATCCACCCATGAGAGGAGAGGAAGGGAGGCATCCTGAGGTTCTCTGCGGAATTTTATACTCACTCCTTGCCTGAGGAGTTTGTCTCAGAGCCCTGAATGCTACATCTGTGCTGTAGAGAGAAGGGTGGCTGGGAAGGCTTTTGCAGAGCCCTATCTTTGGTGGGTTCAGCACGTTGGGTTTTTCCCCACGGGGCAGAAGCTGCCTCCAGGGTGAGGCTGGAGGATCTTCGTGTGCTCCCAGGGTGTTGCCAGGCGCTGGCAGCTGCCCCCTGTGCTTGTGTCCCGCAGTTCCACGCCGTGGCGGTGTCCAGCAGGCCGCAGCTCCTGGCGCTGCTGCCCACGGCCAGCCCCTCGCAGCACGTGGCGGCGCTCACCAAGCAGCTGCTGCACTGCATGGCCTGTTTCCAGCTGCTGCAGTTCAAGGGCTCCATGCTGGCGCTGGCCATCGTCAGCCTGGAGCTGGAGAAGCTGCTCCCCGACTGGCTGGCTCTCATCATCGAGCTGCTCCAGAAGGCACAGGTGAGGAGGGACCGGGGCCACGTCCTGCTCGGTGCTGCAGCCCAGCCAGGGCTTTGTGAGTCCTTGCTGCCCATGGCTCCTGCTCGTCTGCTTCTCTGGGGATGGCTGGGCCTCAGTGCTGACCTCACTGGGTGGAGGGGGAGGAGCCCTGTGCCCTGATGCACACAGGCCCTTGCCGTGTGGTGTACCGTGTTGGTGGTTCTTCCATTCATGGATAGCATGGAGGGAACCTAGGAACACACTCCAGCTGCTAGAAACAGGCAGTGAAATCCTTTAATAACCCCCACTTGCCATGAGGTGCAGGGAGGAGCAGGAGCTGTCCCTTAGGAAGTCACTGTGCTACGGGAGCACAGGTGGCCGGGGTGTTGGGAGCCCGTGCCCTCTCCTCCCCCTGCCAGCGCTCCCCAAACAGCGGCACCTTTGCTTGTCTTCCCACTCCAGATGGACAGCTCGCAGCTGATCCACTGCCGGGAGCTGGTGGCACATCACCTTTCCACTGCGCAGCCTTCTCTGCTGCCCAACCCTGTATATGTCTACAGTCCCCTCCAGCAGACCCTGGTGACCTGTAACAGAGGAGCGTTCCACCGCCAGCCCTCCTCTGTCCCAGGGCCGGGTTTGTCCCAGGACAACGGCCGGCCAGAAGCGCCCGTCACAGCTACAGCCGCGCTCTACCCGCGCCTGCCCGCCCCCGCCGGCGGCTGCAAGCCCGGCTCCGCCAAGCGCAAGGTGGAGGCGATGGAAGTGGACGACTTCTACGATGGCATCAAGCGCCTCTACAACGAAGAGCTGGCTCCGGAGGCGGTGGCCCTGGAGAACGTGGGCTCTGTTTGCGGCGCCGACGTGTCGCGGCAGGAGGGCAGCGTGTCCCCTTGCCCGCCTCTGCAGCCCGTGTCTGTCATGTAGCTGCAGGCGGGGCCAGAAGGGGCCGTACCTTGTCAGGCTGAACTGAAGGGAGCCAAAAGAAAACCAGGAGAAAAAAAAAAAAAAAAAGTCCCAACCCTTTTTTAAATTTTATTTCTTGTGCGGCTAATTATAGTTCCACTATTTAAGCACTTAAAAAGACAAAAAAGTATAAAAATCTAAAAAAGACCCAAAAACCAAACAAAAAAAGTAGCAAAGACCTGTTTCTTTTTAGTGTTGTCGGTTCCACTGTTTTTCTGCTCTTGTGTGTTGTATCCCATTCTCCACATCCGAGAGCTCACACCAGCCCTGCGGAGCTGTCGCAGGTTTCCCAGCCAGCTAACGCCTCTCTGATCCCATTCCCACCTGCTCCTTGCTCCTTTTCTGCTTGCTCCTCTTTTAGTTCTCAGCCAGTCTCGTGCATGACGTCCTGTCCTGCCCCACCTCCACCACAGCTTTCTTTTGCCCTTCTGAACAGAAAAACCTCTTTTGTTAATAGGTGGGTGTTTAAATGTGATAATATTGAAAAACTGGATTTAAACAAAAGATTAGGCAGGAAAAAAAAACCCAAAGCAATGCTTGTGAGCTGCTCCACACTTCAGCAATTCCCACCGGAGTGTCCCAGTTCCACCAGTTTGCCTGTCCCAACACAGAAAGCAGTTACTGGGTTTTGTATCACTAGAAGTGAAACTGTGTTTTTCTTGCTGTGCTGCACTCAGTGTGGATTCTCACCAAGGCTTGGTTCTCTCCATCAAATTGAATTGTGCAGAGCCCGGTTCTCCCTGCACATCCCCCAGCAGTGCTGGGTGAGCTGCGGGGTGCCTGAGGTTTGGAATCGTGTCATTATCAGCCACACAACCAAAACTGAGCACCCCGAGCCTCCCTCGTTTTGTGTTCACGTAACTTCTAACCAAGAGTCTGACCTTGAACGCGTCTCCTCCGTGTTCTCCCTGTTCTCAGAACACCCCGTCCCGACTGTAAGCTCTCTCCACAGCCCTGAGGAAGGTATCGTATCCAGAGCCATTGTACTGATGAAAGCCTTCTGGTAGCAATAAAGAAAGTTGTCCTGGATTCCCAGTCTGCTCTTGTGCTTTTCACCCCGGACCTGCTTGGCTTTGGGCAGAGGCTGCCAGGGAGCTGCTCTGTGCCAGACCCTGCAGGGTGACATGAGAGGCGCTGGGCAGCTGGGGAGTCACCCAGCATGAACTCTGCCTCTGCAGCAGTGCCAGCTCCAGCCCTGCCTCTGCTGCTCCTCACTCCAGGCTCAGTGCCTGGCTGGGACGCTGCTCTGTCCCTCTCCTGCTCCCAAGGTGCCATCTCAGTGCAGCAGTCCAGGACAGCCTTCTCCTGGGTTTTGGCTTCTTCTAGCTCAAAAACTCCCCTCAAGACCACATTTCCTAGCAGGGTGTGTGTCTTCCTTCCCTTCCAGCCCTTCCTGCCTGTCCTTACAGTATTTTCAGTCCCTGACCTCATCCCACGGCTCAGTTTTCCAAGGCCAGGCTGCTGAGCAGGCCCAGGGTATGAACACGCCCCCAGGCAAGGCACCCTGACACTGCAGGACATCCCCAGTTCTGGGCTCACTGCTTCCAGCCCACGGCACATGACACATCTTTCCCAGTTAAATTACACTGCTTCTCCCCATCCCCACACTGTTTTCCCCCCAGGTTTGAGGGCATATTCCCACTTCCCTGCTCAGGGCACCAGCACGCAGGCACTCACAGATGCACACAAGGAGAGGAGCTGGCACCAGGGCAGGAACAGGAGCCTGTGCCAGCTGGCAGGGCCTGGCTGCAACAGGGAGGAGGGGAGCTGGGCCTCAGCAGGGATTTGGGTGCTGCTGGGCAGTTTGCTGTCTCTGGTGTGCCGCAGCCAGGCTGTGCACTGCTCAGGGAAGGTAACTGTGTCCTTGTCACTGATCCCTGCAACCCAAAGCCACAGTTAAGGAGCAGGTCGTGCACTGCCCCACACTGGGCACAGACAGCCCTGGCTCATGCCAGCCTGGCAGGGAGAGTTCTGACTTCCAACATGCACCCAGTTAACATCACCATGGCTCTCCCAGAACTGCCCAGAGCCCTGCCTGGACGCTTGTGGGCACCTCTCATCCACCACAGCATCCCCTCGGGTTTGCTCTCCCCTGCAGCCCCCCTGCATGGCCCCCATCACCTTCAGCAGCAGGCTGACTTTGTGCTGCTCCCACTGCTGGAACACAGGGCCCTACTGGAGCACTGCCAGTGCTCCTTGTTTCCAACAGGAAAACATTCCCTGATGCCCTTGACTCCTCACATGCAGTGACCTTCCCACTAACTTGACAGCACTGCAGTGCAGGGCAGGCCAGGAGCCCAGCATCTCCCCCAGGAGCACTGGGATAAAACCATAAAGCCCAGTGGTGGCTCAGTGCCCCAAGCCCAGGGAGCAGCCACATCCCAGCAGAGCACTGCTGCCTGTTCTCAAGCCTTTAGCTGCAATCCCAACTCACCCTCACCTGAGCCCACAAGGATTAGCTCTCCAGACACGAGGGCATGGATCCCCTGCAGCAGCCACACGAGGGTTAACCTCAAAGCACAACTTTTCAGCTGGGAGTGGATGAAGTGGCTTTCCCAGCTCTGCTGGGGGACACTTGGTGACAAAGAAGCTCACTGAGCCGCCCCTTCCCCAGAAGTTGGAGCCGTGCAGGAAGCAGCTGAAGGTCACCCTGCCATCCCTTCTCCCAGCTCTGGGTGTGGGAAAGCCCCACCAGCCCCTGGCAGCTCTGCCTCTTGTTCCACAGACACCGCTGGCAGCATCCGGACCTGCTCCCTTCCCTCTGCCCTGTACCCACCACCAACGCACTGTGACTGTGTTCCTCATGGACCTGTTCTCCCTGAATTTGCCTTTTAAAAAAACCCAAGCCAACCCCAAAACCTGCTGCTCACACTGTCCACCTCAACAACCTGGGGCAACAAACCCCACAAGTTTAGCACTTGCCCTGTAACAAAGCTACTCCATGTTCTGAGCCCGTTTCCTTGGAGCTGAGAGGATTTGGTGAGCGACAGTTCGGCAAGCAGCACCATGGAGCTTTCTGAGAGTCACAAATGAATTGGGGCTGCAGGGACCTCTAGAGGACATGTGCTGCCAGCTCCGGCTCGCAGCAGGGCTGCATCTCCCTCTGCTCTGCCCTTCCCTCTCACCTGGCTCGCTGCTGCTCCATCCCACCTAGCATCAGTGCCCTTCTCTAACTCTGCCTTGTCCCTCTGCACACAAGAAGTCGGGAGCTGCGAGCAGGACTCAAGGCAGCAGCACAGCAAAACTCTACAGAGTTGCAAAATAAAGGCAGTCCGTGTGAGTACGGGCATTTGGGTTGTGCCCATCTGCTCCTCTCGATATTAAGCTTTTAAAGTAATTCTGTTTGGAGTTTAGAAGTAACAACAAAAAGGTGCAAGGACCTAGGGGAACGTAAGGAGAGAATTCCCTCCCTGAAAAGAAGCCATCCAGCCATCCAGCAGCTGAGTGGCAGCTGGGCAAGTAGCCAGCAGGGTACCTGGGCAAGCTGCACAGCCCACAGCAACGCCCTGGGGCCCTCAGCAGTGGTCACTGGCACTGGAAGAAAAGACAGAATCAAGTGGGCATTCAATGGGCAAGGCATGCTCTGAGCCAGCAGTGACCATCTTTGTGTGCAGAGAGCCCTGGCCCAGGGGACAGTGGCCTGCATGAGGCACAGCAGCCCTTGGCTGCATGGCTCATCCCTATTTCCACTTATTTGCACAGTTACTCACTCACTACTTTTTCCTGAAAATGTGCAGCTCGAGCCACGGCTTTTTGGTAGGGATGGGTGGCCAGGGCAATGCAGAGATCCCATCCTGCAAATGATGATTCCCAGTTCAAACAAACACCCACAGAGTTTTGCAGAGCAAGAGAGGGACAGACACAGCCAAGGTTTAATCCAGCAGTGGCCTCGACCCTGCTTTGTGCTCAGAAGGCTCAACTGAACTGAACAGGTTTCACACCTGGCCCTCTGTGGGAGGCTCTGGGCACCACCTGAGGCCCCTGCAGCCTCGAGAGCAGGGCAGGCTCTGGTTTTGTGGTCACTGCAAACACTGTCCCAAGCTCCTCTTGTGCAAATAGTCACTGCCCTCCAGGCTGGGGAGCAGCCAGCAAGTCCAGCTACATACCAGGCAAATGGGTGCAGCACACACGAGGCCAGCACCTTTCTGAGTGTATCCACAAAGTCACTTCTTTGGTTGCAAAGCTTTCCAGACAAGGCAGTTTTCCTTCCACCTGGCTGGAGGGAGCTGACCCTTGTCGCTGAGGAGTGCTGCAAAATAATGTGCTTCTGAAAAAAACCTCCAGATTTCAGCAGAGCCCTTCACACAGATTGCCAGGGGCCAAACCCAGACCAACTAAGGGCAGCTTTACCTGGGCAGGCTAAAGGACTGAGGTTCACAGATGCCAAGAATAAATCACTAGTATTCGGTTAAAATGAAAAGTGCATCACTCTGCACAAAATAACATCCCAAGAGGCGCAGGCTGCCTCCTCCCGTCCATCCCAAAACAGCTGGAGGTCACGACACACATTTACAGGTTTTGTTTTTTCCTTCAAGCAATCCTTTGGCACTTCTCAAGCTTTTCAAGTGAGTTCACTTCCCAAGTAAACAAGGTAGAAATTTGAACAATTTGCCCACAATCAAGACTATTAAAAAATAATGACTAATTAGGCTTCATGAGAACAAACGAAGCCCTGGATCTGAGTACGAGCCAGTGCAGCTCAGCTGTACAAAACCAGAATCCTGCTCTGCCCAGAGCGAGGCACAGCCAGAAAATAAGGCCTTGACTGTCCAGGACAGGCTCCAGCAGTGCCACAGGATGCGACATCCACCTTCACACAGCGACACACTGAACGGCACCAGGTGATGGAGACATTTCCAGCCATGCCAGAGGAGCACAGGACGCCCTTGAGGTGAAGCTGCGGTGTCCAAGGCAGGCAGGCTCGAGGCAGAAATGAAATCCTGCAGCTCCGCACACTCACCCCCAGTCTGTCGCTCTGTGTGTCACCAGCGGTGTGTGCGTGTCGGGGCAGGGAGGCAAACGAGTCCCAGAAAGGTGTGAGAGTTGCCCAGCTCCTCGGGCAGCCGCTCCCTCTGGCAGTGCTGGAAGCCCGGGCGCTGTCGGAGCCCGCACAGACACACAGCACAGCACAGCACACGGGTGGGAACAAAGGGGCAAGGAGAGGAGGGCACACTGATGGAGGAATGAGATGGCTCTTCTCCTGCTGGGGTGCCCGGATCCGCAGCTCTTCCAGTGCCCTACGCTCCACTGGGAGAGGGGGTGTGGGGGCGTGGGCAAGGTGACGTTACATAAAGAAGAAGCTACAGAGAAAGAGAAAAACAGAAGAGAAGAGAAACAGAGGTTCAGAATTGAAATGAAAAAGTGAGGATGGGGGGAACAAAGGAGGAACAACATTTTCACGTAAGTCACGGAGGAAGGAATGTACCAGGCAGGCGTCACACACACCAACTCCAACTGAGCTGCCCGGGATACCAGCTGAGGTGGGGAACGAGCTCAGAAGCGAGTGACAAACACCAGCACGGACCTACAGAGGCAGCCCAAAGGCACACAACAACCTGCTGGGGCTGACAGGTGAGCCTCCTGTGGCCCTGCCACAGACCGGCAGCAGCAAACAACACAAAGGCCACGCAAAGACCAAAGCTTTGGGTAAAAATATATTTCCTCTCCCCACTTCAAGTGTTGGCACTATTTGGATCTGTAACCTGAAGCATATACAAGAAATAACTGAGCTTATGCTATAAGGTTATTATTCCATCTGTAATTCAAAAAACTGAAATATTTTAACATCAAATAAAGTGACAATATCTAACAGATGCATACATATCATTTGCATTAACACTGTATGTAGGTTACACAATTGTTTCGTTACAAACAAGGGTTACTTTCCAATAGCAAGGTAATAAAGTCCTACATCTATGCTTTAAGGCAATCAGGATATTAAAAATACAAGATTTCTACCGCTGTTCACAGCTTTGTTTCCCGACAATTAAAAAAACCCTTCATGTTTGCAGAGCTCCGTGCTGGCACACGCTGGCGAGAGCACCACAGATATCACACCCTGCGTGTGCAGCCCGGGCCCTGGAGAAGGGACAGGGGAGGGGGCTGGAGCCACAGGGACACAGCTGCTGCCCTCACACACAAAAAGACATTTCCATCCACGCCCGGACTGTTTGGGAGAGCAGAGGCAGAGCTGCCTGCACAAGCATGGGCCCTGCTGGACATGGATGTGTTGCAGGGAGACACCAGCATCCCTGCTGGCATTTGGAGCTGTCAGGAGCTAAAAGGAGGGGGTGACAGGAGTGGTAGCTCTCAGCTGGACAGGAGCCAGGGTGGGTGCCAGGGCCTGCTCTCCCTGCTCCTGGAGCCCCACAGGAGATAAATTTCACATTGATGCACTGCACCAGCTCCAGAGCACCTTCCTGCTCCCTGCCCTCCCTGCAAGGTTCTGGGGGAGCAAACCCTTCTCCATCTCCTCCTGTCCCATTGCCTGCCAGACCCACGTGTGCCCCCTCTCCACAGAGCAGCCAAGCCCCTCACAGAGACCTGGACTGTGTTTGCTTTTCCATTCTGGGGGTTTTCTTCATGGCCTGGGACCATCACCATCCCAGAAAAAGCACATTTCAGTGTGCTCTCCTGTCCCTCTGTGCTAGCCTAAGACTGAAATCCACCTTGTCAGGAACATGCAGCTTTAGAGGGGCTTTAACCACCCCACCTGCAAGTAAGTGGGCCTGGAGAATCTGCCAGAGAAGGCGAGCTGGTGTGCTGTCAGAGCAGGGCAGGAAGGCTCAGTCTCCTCCTGCTGTACTTACATGCACAGGTGAAAGCACATCCAGCCAGACCTGAGTGTATCACTCACTCCATGCACATCAGGGGCTGCTGTGGAAAAAGGCACGGGGAAAGAAAAGCAACAAGAGCAGCAGGAACGAGAGAAACATGGCTTGAGATGGGGGAAAAAGTCACTGCCATCTCCTGTGGCAAAAAACCCAAAGCAGTACCTTGGACATCTTCAAGTTTCTGGTTTATTCCCAGTTTCTCCAGCACAGCTTGTTTTCTGCTGGAGAAAAACTCAGCCAAAAAGACACTAATGCACTTGGCCACAGCTTTCTGTCAAAAAGGAAAAGCTCAACTCAGCTGATTTCCCCTGCTAAGCATCCCTTGAAGGGCTGTTAAATGAAGCAGGAGAAATTAATGTTAAAATTAAGTTTTCTACTTGGCACAAAACACTGGTAATTAAAAAGAGGACATGCACAGAGGCAGCTGAAGCAAAGCATATTGCCACGAGCACTCGGTGATGGGCATGTGATGTGACTGCAAAAAAACTCATGCAAACAACTCAAACTTCTTCCTTCATAACTCAAGATTTTAGACTGGGTTCGCCAGAAGCCACAAGAATCAGAATTTCATTTTTCCAAACAACCCTGCAGCAAACCTATTTAACCTGATGAAAAGTGCATAGTTGGCAAGTTCAGGAGGGGAAGAAAACCAAACCCAAGCAACAAAAAAAAAATTGCAATTAAAATAAATTTTAAAATAATGATACAAAGGTCAATTGTTTCATTTCCAGCTTATTTATCCATTTCTGCTGCCTGTCCAAGACATGGTACCTAGCTATCCCCTTCCTAAAGCCACGTTTAAGTAGTGAGGGCTAAAAAGCAAGACAACCCATAAGCCAAGCTCCAAGCGCTTCCCAACCCACCACTTGAGGAAAAAGCGATTTTAAAAAGCAAGAATTCTGCCTTTTCTTTTTCCCCCAGAGAAACTCCACCTGGAAGTAGGCAAAGAGCTGTAGAGGGAGACTCAGTTAGAAGAGCTGTGTGTAAGAGGGCTTTAAAGAAGGAGCAGAGGAAGAAATGCAGGAGTCCCAGGGTAAGCACTCCTTGGGAAGGAAGGGAAAGACTGAAGGCGATGGCATGGAAAAAGCACTTTAAAGAGACCCCCTAGCACCTTGTGCTGGCCAGAGAGCAGGGCCTGGCTCATCCTACATCTCCTTGGCACGTTCCAGGACACCTGAACGGGACAATTCCTGCTGCACATCCTGCTGGGGGGCAGCACAGCCACCCTGTGCCCAGGCACCTTCCCTCCCCTGGCCTGGAATTCTGCATCCCACAGCCTTGCAAGCAGTCTGCATTTAGGTTTGTACAGAAATGCTCCTGGAAGCTCCCAGAGGATGCTGATGGCTCTGCCTTCCCCCTGCCCAGGCATCTGATTCTCTAAGGGCTGCTAAGGTCCTGCCTGTCAGAAACCAGGCAGATTTTAAGGGAGGTTCCAAAGGTTTGAGGTGAGTAGTGCAGGGGGAGCAGTGCTGGGACAGGTCCCTCCCTGAGGCAGCCTCAGCTGCTCCACTGAGCTGGCAGGGAGGCTGGAGAACCAGGCCAGCACACCCAGGGCCAGGGCAGACAGTGCAGAACGGGAACTAATACAAATTATCATGCAAATGTCACGGCATGCAAGGTCAGTTAGGCTTGGTTATCTACACACACCCCCCTCCCTCTCCCTCTCCCGGTGGGAACTGGGGCTGCTCAGCACATCAGCTCCTCAGGGAATGTGGGGCAGGCTCAGCTCCAGCTTCAGCCACGGGCTGGGCTGCCTGGGACACTCCTGCAACACTCATTCCCTGGGGCTCCTGCAGCCAGCAGCACAGGGGACACCTGAGCCAGTCAATACCTGAGCTGCTGACATCCAACATCCGACTGAGGGCCAAAAATAATTTACTGCTGATGGTTACGGTGAGAAAAACACATGGTAACATCATTACCCCTCTGAACTTCCACTCATACAGTCCTGCACCCAATCCCTCTTCTTGTTCCCACTATGTTATTAGATGAGTTAATAGTTATTCATGTTAAAAAAATGGAAAAAAAAAAATAAAAAGAAAACAGATGGCAGACACACATTACTGCAAAAGCAGGTGAATGCAGGAACATCCTTGGCTCGACAGGCTTTATGTGAAGCTTGCACTGCAAGTTAAAAAAAAAGAACAAAAAACAAAAAAGTTAGCACTAATTGAACTCTAAATGCAAAAAAAAAAAAGAAAGAAAGCCAGGAGAGCCAACACCAGCAACCCGCTCCGGGGGGTGGGCATGCAGGATTATGGAATTACAGAGATTCAACCTCAAGGCTGGGCTCTATTCCGGCCTAAGACAAGCAAAAGTGAAAAGAAAAACTGTGGGGACAGAAGTAGTGAGCAGCCACCCTGTCAGCTGGCCCAGGTCACAGCCTGTCACCGCAGCCCTCGGTGGCTTCAGGGCTCTTTTGTTCCCAGCTGGGCATCCCATAACTCTGGTACCCCACTCCTGGACACCAGCATGTCTCCAAGCACTTGGGCTTTCATGGTCAGGGCAGATCCTTCAGGCACCACCAAGCCCTCTTCTTACAGGGTGTTGGGCCAGGCCCTGACACGGATGTTGCAGCTCAGGGGCTGCTTTGGGATGAGCATGGCCCCTGATGGCCAGGCCAGGCACACTGGAAAGGAAGCTAAAAAAAAATAAATTTACAGCTGTCTTTCAGAAGCAGCTTTAAATAAACTGAGACAGAGCCCAAACAGATGGTGCTGGCTCCTGGGGGGCTGTGGATGAGCAGCAACACCACGGCACATGCTGAGGCATGTGGCCATCCAGCCAGCAGCAGGCAAGCCCCAGAAGGCTGCTTGCCTCTCCCACTGGCTCTGTGGCCAGGAGCTGTGTCCAGACTGGTCAGCTGGGAAGCACAGTCCCACACCAGCACTGCAGCTTGGTCAGTGTGCTCAGCCCCACGTCCCAGCAAGAGCCTGAGTGCTCTGCAGCCACCCCTTCAGTGCCCCAGGGACATAGGTGTGCTGTCCCCAGACACTGCTGCTGTCAGGCCAGAGCCCCAAACAGCTGAGATAAAAATAGGAGTATAAGACAGAGAATTTCTGGAGGAATAGTCTGGAAATCAGGAAGGCCAAGCTCTCCTTTGTGGACTCAGGCCAGCAGCAGATTTCACCCTGAGCCTTCCTTCCAGCACAGTGGAAAGTCTCTGCTGTCCAAATTGGAGAAATCTGATCCCACCTTGAGAAAAGACAGCATTGCCATGAATTACTTTGTGGGGAGGCTGCAAGGGTCGAGCACGGCAAGGATTTCCTCTGGCACCTGCACAAGAAGCACCACGGGCCATGGCAGCAGAGAGAGAGGCTGGAAGCCTTAACTACACCAACTGCAGCTCCACATTAGAGAGCAAGGAGAAACTCAGAGCCTGCAGGAAACCAAGGTGAGCCACAAGGCAGGAGCATCAGCATTCCCCTTTCAAGCCTCTGTTAGTAACTGTGTCCCTAGAGAACAGCAGGTACAGCACCTGGCGTGGAGCGACACAAGGACACACTAAAACACGGGCACGTTCCTCGAGGCTGGATTTCTGTGAATGCAGCAGCAAAGCACAACCTGTGTTTGTCACAGTCCCTGGGAGCAGCCCTGCCTCACCCACCGTGCTGGAAGCAAACAGGAACTCACAAAGGGATAGGACTCCCCAGACCATTCTGTTCTGCACTGTCCTACAGCTAAGAGATGAAAAAACCCGACTGCACAGCTCTTAAAAATATCAGGCTACCAACTCCGAGATAAGGAAAAGGGTCTCCAAAACTTTCTGCTCTTTTTAGGGAGTGCTTCACCAGTGTGTGAGTTGTCAGGTGAGAGAAGATGAGTGTCCCAGTGAAGGTGTTTCAGCCTGCCTGGGCCTCAGCTGTGACTCTTGCTGGTTGCAGTGCCCAGTTTGACACCCCTGGGTGTGGTCTGTAAGGATTTCTCCCCCTGGAGCAGAGCATGGATCCCGGGGGGGTCAGGGCCATGTCCTCAGCCAGCATCCAGCAGCAGGCTCCATGGGAGCTACATCAATTTACATCAGCTGAGGAACCAGCCCAGCCCTCCCACCTTCCCTGGGCAGCAGCAGAGACAGCGGCTGAGCAGAAAAAATAAAAAATAAAAAAAATCTGCAAACCTCCAAAAGCTGCACCTGCAGCACCAGTGGTGCCACACAGCTCAGGCCAGGCTGCAGCTCCTGGGCTGGCACGGGACACACAAGTGTCTGAGCCACATCCCTGCTGGCACTCAGCCCTCCAGGGGGGACAGCTGGGCCAGGCTGCTCTAAGGAACACCCCCTGCTCTCTCCTGGGCACTGAAAGCAGCGTGGAACTGTCGTTTTTGTATGTGGGTTAGCCAAGTGTTTTCCAGTGAGATGTGCTGCATCCCCAGCTCTCCCAATGGCAGGTACCAACTAAGCACCCTTAGCACAGGTGACTCACAGAGGACTTGCATGAGCACCCTCTTACTAGGAATGCAAAAACCACTGGAGGGTAAAGGATTACACTCCTAGGGCAGGAATATAAAATAGTAAAAAACAGTGCCACGATCTTGACTAAAAGGGTTTCTTAGCTTATTATGTCAACTTCATACAACCACAAATGCCATTTAACTGCAACTACGGTACCATAGGAGTTTGTTTTTCTAAAAAAAATACAAAACCAAAGCCTCTTGTCTTTAAAGCAACCTTCCAAGTAATCACTTTTGGCACTAGCATTCCCCATGTATAAATAACATGGTGGTTTTGGTTTCTACTTTACTTCTACTTACAACTATAACCTTAAGGAATGAGAACTGGAGACTACCAGGGAAAGAGAGGACGGGTGGCAATTCCCTTAATAATTCTGGCTCAGGCAGATAAATCTGAGTCCAGAACATTCCATAGCTCCAGAAGATGCTGGTCAGATCACAAATCAAGCTTCCACCATCCAATTGCTCTCCCACACCAGTCAGACTTGAATATAAAATCTGAAGGTACTCTTCTAGAGAAAAATTAAGATCATGTCCCTGGCCCACCCTTTAGAAAAAAAAAATATTTTATTTGATCAGGCTGAGAAAAAGCCTGTTTCCAGTCTGGTAACGGGGAAAAGCAAATACAGACATGCAGCAAGAAATGAAAAACAACCTCCCAAAACTTATAACCCTACAAAGGGTGTGGGTGACATCCGCTTACTTTTTCTTGTCCTTGTCTTTCTTGGTTTGTTGAGAACCTGCCTGCTGAGCCTGTGACTGTAATAGCTGAGCTGCTGCCTTCTTCTTTTGAAAGTTGCTCAGCTCTTCCTCAAGTTCCTTCTTTTTGTCTTCCACCTTCTTCTTCTCTTCTTGGTGAGTCCTCTTTAGATGGTCAAACTTTTCGTGGAGCTGCCGGGACAGAGACACAGAGCATTGGCTGGGAAAAGGAGCACGTTTCACCCTGATGTGCAGGTAATGATGCCCCAGGTGCTGCTGCAGGCACTGAGCCCTGCCTGTGCTGGGAAAAGCCCTGCAGTTCACACCCACTGGCACACAGAGGGTGGGAATTCCCACGCTTGCACACCCCCATATTCCACCCCTCAGTGCTCTGTACCCTCTACCAGGCTCAGAAAAGCCAGGTGGGCACTGGGGCTGCACTCCTGCCTGCACCTCTGCAGCAGCAGCTGCAGCCCCAGCAGGACATCTCCTGTCACAGCCCTGCCCAAGCTGCCCTCTGAGTTAGTGCACACTCACATCCTTCTCTGCTTCCTTCAGCTCTGCTTCCTTCTCCTTCACTCGCATCACAAACATCTGCCTCATTTCATCCTCCTTCTTCTGCAGCTCACCCAGGAATTCATTCCTCTTTGCTTCGTACGTCTCCTGGAGACTGTGAAAAACACAGGAAAGCCAGTCAGAGCAGTGTTTCAAGCACAGCCATCAGCCTCCAGCCTCTGCAGACCTTGCACGTAGGCTGATTTGTCACAAAACACAGAGTTCCCCGACTACACCAAACGCCGTCCCAGCTTGCTAGGTGGCAGCAGTGGGAGGAAAATCCCTGCTCAGGATGCCGTGCATCACCCAGCAAGATTTGTGCAGCACAGCCAGGGTGAAATCTGGTCCCGTGCAGTTCATTAGGCACGACACTGACACAGAGCAGAACTCATCTGCACTGCTCATTGCTAACAGCTTGATTTAGATAAAGACATCCAGGGAGACCTCCCTTTCTCCTTCGGCCTTTCCAAACCATCAGAAGCCTTCCTCCTCCAAATAATCACATTACTGGATTCCTTCATTCCCCCTCTGCTCCTTGGCATTCCTTTATTTCCCCAGCACTGAGACAGGCAGTGAAGATTTGGGACATAAAATACGCTGTCCATGTACCTCTGAGATTTTTAAAGCCTCTTAGGAACTCTGGATGTCAAATTCCTCTTTTGTTTTATTCCTTAAATGGATTTGGATAGCCCAGCCATAATGATAGTGTGGGAATGATAACTATTTCCCCCAAGAGGCTTTTCTGAAGATGCATTTTTTCAATGAAAACTCCACTGAAGTCACACGGACACGTTGCATCAGTGTGCCTAAGGAACACATTAACCATTGGGCCAGTGGAATACCCTAATTCCAATAAAGTCAAGCTTTTGCTTTTCCTGGCAGTCTTGGGGGCTTTCTGGCTTTTTTATTGGTTGGGCTTTTTTTTTTTTAGGGGATACAATATTGAGCTGGGGAATACAACTTGTCAGATTATCCCAAGCCTTGTATTTAACTCTGCTAATTAATAGGCACTTCAGTTACTTCCTAAAATATTCTCCAGACAGGATGCCCAGAGCTGTTCTGGCACAGCACTGGCACAGCCCCAGAGAAATCACACCATTCCACATGACCACACCAGCTTCCTACACATGGAAGCAAAAATACTGATTCTAAAAATGACAAAAATCCTTTCGTGGGAGAGTAGGGCAAGAGGCATCTTTGGATTCTTAGCTAAGTGCAGAACCAGACCTCTGACAGCACACAGACTTCGGGAGACTCAAAACAAAATCACTCTAGAATTCAATGTTGGATTTATTAATCCTCTGACTGTGGACACTGAAACTTGAATTCCTAAGCCCTTCTGAAGGATCTGGCAAAGCCCGAGGGCAGGTGAGCCTTTGCTGCTCAGTGAGCACAAACTGAATCTGCAATTAGTGACAGGCTGTCCTAGGGAGCAGCAGAGCCTCACAGAGTGAAAAGGAAAGCTCATCGCATCCTGGACTGCAAGCCACTTCTTCCAAAGCTCATTTCCAAAAGCACAATGCTGGGTGATGGACAAGCAGGAAAAGCCTGGCATGAGCAAGAGGGGCAGGGGCTTCCTGTTAGATTGTCCCTGGTTCAAAGCTTAATTATCTGCTGCAGTGACTCTGGCTTCCAGAGGAGCCAAGTTCTCAGAGAAACTGGCCTGGCAACTCCCAGGCTACATGAGAAAAGAAACAATTACAGCCCTAAGGAATAACAGTCCAAACCAACTGGGATCCCTGCAGCTTCTCACAGGCAAAGATGACAGGGGAATTGGCTTCTAAGTACACAAACATATGAACCTAAATTACAAGAGTAACTTGATTTCCCAACACGCCCCCACATAGTGAAGGATGCGCTGGCAAATAATATTAGTTGAAAAAGGAGTATTTTGAAAAGCTTAACCAGAGCAGCAGAGAATCCAGCCCAGAACAGACACTGGACAGCAGCAGGATCTCTGTGCAGAGAGACCCCATTTCATGGAGCTGGTGCCTGTTGGGATCCTGGTGCTCCCTCCTGATCTCCTCTAGCAAGGTGAGGGTCTCTGACACCATCAGTGCCCCTTTTCCACAGCTCACACAAGCCCCTACACAGCACCCATGGTGTGCTGGGACCTCCTGCCCTGAGATTTGCCAAAGGCTCCCTTGCTGCTGGCTGATGCAAGCTGGCTGAAGAGCAGCAGTTCCTGTGGCTCCTGGGGCCAAGATGCAGGGAGAAGCTTCCTTTTGATCCCTGAGCTCAGAGAGAACATCTCCCTCCTTTCAGATATACATCAGCCTCGGCCAAACAGCTTGGGATCATAGGTTGTGTTTGTTTATTGGAGGGAAAAGGCACCCAGAGTGAACTGCTCTGAACTAGCACGTACCAGATGGAGAAATTCTGTACGTTTTCATTTCCTTTCTACTTATAGCTCAGTCAAAAGAGGCCTCGTGTACAGGAAGCAATGGAAATTCCTCAGATTCCTCCAAAGGAAGGGCTGAGCCCATCTTAAGCCATAGCTCTCCAGAAAGGAAATCCAATAAAGCTTCACACTTGGACTTAGTAACAGAGCTGGGCTTGACTGATTCCAGCAGTTTTTGCTGCAGAAGAAGTGCAGCTGCATCAACTCAGCAAGTCAGAAATCAGACCCCAAACCAATGGCAAACCTGGCACACACGTGTGGCACAGGGGCAAAGCCCCACTGGTGCACTGGAATCCTGAGTGCCTTCCCTGGAGACAGAGAGGAACGTGGGATGCGATTATTGGGGAAGAGTTGGGGAGGAATGGGAAACAGGAAATGAAAGGAGAAAACAAACACTCCCTCTCAAATTCCCACACAGCTGTTGTCCCTGGCTAACAGCTTGGGCTGCAGACCAACAGAGCTGTCTGACAGAATGAACTATGTGTGCAGCAATCAGCCAAACCTCAGGCATGAGGCCGTGGCACCCTCTTCACAGCTCACCTTGGGCCGGCTGTGAGGAGCTCCGGGAGGGTGAAAAGATCCCTCACCTCAGGATGTCCCCACGGCTGCACTTCTCCCGCCTGCAGCTGCAGAGCACAGCAGTGCTGAGCTGCAGGAGCCCACCTGAAAGGTTTGCTGTCCGGATCCGTGTCCTTGAAGCCCATCTCCTCCAGCTTGCAGCGCCGGTACAGCTCGTAGTGCCGGGTGTGCGTCTGCTCCCTCAGGTCCTCCATGTTCACCCGGATCAGCATCTCCCGCAGCTTCACAAAGTCACAGTGGTTTTCATTTTCAACTGCACCAACGACACCACAGCACAGAGACAGCATTAAACCCTGGAGCTGGGCCCCAGTGCAGCAAACCTCATAGTTCTTCAGGCACACAAGCACAACTCAGAGTCAAAAAGGCCGTGCTGAACTGGGGCTGAAGCCATCCCACGCCACCACGGGCCTGAGTTCAAGGCCTTGCAAGGATCTGCAAGATCTATGTGCTGCCCATCTGTCACAGGGCTCCCATCTCCCCATCCATTTTCACACCAGCAAGGTGATGATCCGTTTGCTCACAGGATCTCACTTCCCACTCAAACCCACTTGAAATCCCAGCACACACAGGGGCCCACACAGGCAAAGTCTAAACTGCATCTCCAACTATCTGTTATTAGTTTTCTGGGAACAGCAAGAACCCAGCAGGATAGAGGTCAAGTCCAAGACCTCCCAAACACACATCAGCTTCTTTCCTAACTGTTTTTCCCAGTATCATCCTCTGGTGAATACAGCTGAAGTCTCTGAAGCTTCCTCAGGGTCAGCTGGTATTACTGAGAAGCTAGAGAGTTGTGCAGAATTGCACTGGCAATGCTCCCCTGCAGCTTCCTGAGCCGTTCTCCAGTGGGATACACAACTGAAGCCACAAGGAGACCATCACCATCTCAATCCTGCACTTCCCAGTGAAAGCAAGGATCAGCTCTGTATTTCTGGCAGCTTCAGTAAAGCCTGGGCTGCAGACAGTGCCCTGGCCAAAGTCTGTCCTTCTGAAGGAAGAAGCTTCTGGCTCCTTGGCCACATGTCCATGCCCAGATCTAAGCTCTACTTCCTCAAGGGCCATCCAGAGACCAAAGTGTCTTGGACCAGAAGGGGACAGGATGAGAAGTTTGTGCCCCTGGTGACGTACCCTGAACCACACCCCAGGGGTACTGCCTGGCTTTGGCCATCTTGTTGCCAATCTTCACTTCTTCAGTGCTGCCAACCACGGCAAAAGGAAGGTGGACCTGCAAAAGGAAAGGGACAGTGAGGCTGGGGATTTCCTCTGCTGCCTTGCCAGGGATTGTTTCCCAAGAAAGCTGTTTACTGGGCAGCTCTGCTATATTTGAGTTGTTTAAACACCTTTGCAATTCGTCTGGTGTTTCAGGAAGAGCAACAGGACAATCTGGATGAGAAACCTGATCAGACTGTAAGGCCAAAATTCTGAAGTCCTAAAAATGTAGGATATGTACATATTTTCCATTTAATTACAAAGCACTACTGTCTTAAGCACAGAACAAGTCTTACAAACTGGAACTGAATTTGAACACTGAGAAAAAAAGAACGGTGAAAACAATAAAAAAAGAAAATAAAGTACACCCTGTCAAGGAAAGCAGGCTCAAAATTCAGGGGGATTTTGCTGCTACAAGGAACTGCTAATGCTTCCTCTTAAACTGGGCAAAGCTGTGAGCAAGGGGAAGAGTGGAGCTGACCCAGCCCTGGGCTGACACGTCTGAGTCATGGGGCTCTGCTCTGTCCAGGTCTCTCCGTGGGTGTGGTGGTGACAGTCTGGGATCTACTCCCAGAAGTTTGGCTGTTGGAGGAGGGATCTCACCTCAGCTGCCAGCCCTGCCCCGTGGAACCCTCATTCCCTTAACAGCCCAAAGGGGCTGGGTGCAAGCTCTGGGAGCCCTGTCAGCCAAGCTGTGGTCACAGGATGGGTGGGAAGGGAGGATGGATGAGTAATTGCCAATCTACAAGCCCTTGAGCAGGAAAACTCAGAACAGCCTTCAAGTAGCTTAATCTGAGTGCACTTGCTTTAGGACTGGCACATCCTCTTGGGGACAATCAACACCTCACTGCCAGCAACCCTGAGCTCAGGTTCTTCCCTTTGCTCCCCGAGCCAGGCCATGGCAAACAGCTGCTTCCCTTGGTAACCCCCATTAAAATGTTTGGTCTGGTCCAGCCCTGAGTGCCCCCAGTCCCACCCTGTTCCTAGAGGCAGGGGAGGAGGTGACAGCCTGATGGCCACGGGTCCTGCGCAGCACTGGAACGTCACTGCTGGTGCCCCGCTCCCCCGGAAACCAAAACAAAGGCGGCAGGGAATGAATCACCCCCACGGAGCAACAAGTGGTTGTGAGGGACAGGAAAGCCAAAGCTCAGCTCTCTGCCTCCCATCCTCTTCCTTCCCCCAGACGGGAATTCTGCAGCAGGGGAAGGATGTGAAAACTGCACCAGGGGAGAGGGGCTTGGCACACAATGAAACGTGTCACACCAAGCATCTCCAGCCCCAAAAAACCTCCTGGCCAGGCTGATGTCTGAGCTTAAATTGCAGTTTTAAAGCCAAGTACAACACAGCAGGGCCATCCAGGACAGGCCCAGGCACAGCAAGGGCAGCACCCCCCCAGATAACATACACTCATGGTGGCATTGATCTCGGCCACCGTCTCCTCGTCCGTCGGGAACTGGTAGATCTGGACGCCGTTGCTGACCAGCTCGCTCATGATTTTACTCTTGAACTTGTGCAACTCGTTCTTTGCAATGGTGTCAGCCTTGGCAATGATGGGGATGATGTTCACCTGCAAGACAGGACAGCACCTCCACGTACAGGACTGCACAGGCTGTGCCACAGAGAGGGCAGAGCAGGACATACAGCAGCAGCCCTAAAGGGGCGCAGATCAACCTCCCTGGGGCTGCTGCTGCCAGCAGCACCACCTCAGACAGGATTTCCAGGCAGCAGAGATGATGGCCTTAAAAAGAAGTCAAATGCAATTTGGCAACGTGCTGTTTCTTGTTCTGTCACACTCCCCTCCTCATCCGAATTGGCTGGACAGGAAATGTTGTCATAGGTTATTATGAGCTGCTCCAAAAAAGTAAGAAAGGAAATGACCATTTCTGCACATCCCCTGGTACTGCAGCTGGCTGATTACAGCAGGAGCCACACTCAGACAACAGCCTGTCACAGGCTTCAGCAATGTCACCAGGGACACCAGAGGGGCAGCAGAGCTGCTGTCACCCCGCAGGAGGTGGAAGCAGATGTCCCTGGGACACACAGGACAGGGGCTGGCAGTAACACAGGCACACTTCCCCCACCTGTGTGCCCTCACGTGCCCCTGGACACGGCTGAGCTGCAGGATCAGGGCTCACCCCTCCCTGCACAGCTCTGAGGTGAAAGATGAGTTAGTCACTGTCTTCCCTAGACAGCCTGTTGGCAAGGAGAGAGATCCTGCCTTCTTTCCCTTTCTCCTCCCCTCAGAGGAACAGTTTCTGCTTTTGATCTTGCAGGCCTGCTTTTCCCTGCAACAGCAGACAGAAATTGTACTGAGGATAACAGTAATATCGACCTATATGGAGGAATTTTAACTACAGTACTTGAAAATCCTTTTCTATTACATCACTTAATTCTGTTTGGAGTTATTAAATCCCTCCAGCCAAAAGACAGAACAGGAATGTCAATTAGCTGACTTGGGATAAATCTCCATAACCTTATTTTCAGTTGAAGAAGGCAAGGAACTTTCTGCATTACCACATAAAACCCAATTGATTGGCCTCTCTAGGAAACAAAGAGCCACTGTCATCACTGATGTCCTGCAGAATCAGGATCCAATAAGCCAGAGGTGCACAGTGGACTGATTTAAATTGCTTAATCATGATGGAAAGGAGCACAGAGAAGCTCAGTTTAGCTACTCAGGCTCTACACTTATTTTTCCTAGAAGAGGTGCAATCTCCTTTGAACCATGGTTTTAACCAAGGTACCTGGAAAAGCAGATGCCAAGTAACATATTTATTCAGATTCTTGTTTATGATGTGACAGCTAGAACAGCACTACATTTGCCACAGCAGATCACATCACTGGATTTGTCTAGCTGGATGTGGTCAGAGCGAGCAGACACAGCACTTCCATTTGTTTTTTACTGACTGGAGAGACAACCTGAACTGTCTTTACTGACTTTAAAGATTAGCTGGGCAGCACATGGCCAAGTTCCCTACCTGAGGCAGAGCTGGAAAAGAGCAGGAGCCTGCACTCTCAGTACATCTCTGCAGCATGTGAAGGAGAATAATGCAGCAGCTCGCCCAAGGTACGCGTCTCACACCTTTTGTCTGCAACTCCCCTCTACTAAACCCAGAGCTAATCTTCCTGAGCAGATGGCCAGGCAATGAAAGCACTCCAGGGCCTGGTGACCCAGGCAGCAAGTACCTTACTGTCGAGCTTCTTCATGGTGACCAAGTCCAGGGACTTGAGCGAGTGTCCGGTGGGAGCAATGAAATAGAGGCAGGCGTGGATGCGCGTGTCGTGGTAGTTGAACAGGGATCGCTTGATCTTCAGCTCTTCCTGCAGGTAGGCCTCGAACTGTGCGTCGATGTACTCCACTATGGGCTTGTAGCTGCAGAGACAAGGCACAGAGAATTGCCTGCTGGGACCACAAGGACCACTGATGGACACTCAGCCCCCCACGGCAGGTGTGTGGAAACCACACAAGGCTGAAAAGCAACGCCTTTGGTGGTGTCTCCTATCAAAGTCTGAGCTGCTTCTCTGCCAATCTCACTGGAAATCATCTAACATAAAAAAATTCAAACATGGAATTGTCACCTACCCTCTAGCTTGTCCAAAATCTCATCATATTAAAAGAGGGATGCGACCCTTTGATGGGACCATTTTGTTGGAGAAATAGCAGTGTAACATGTCCTTATTCAAATTAACTGTTTGTGCTTCTGGAAAGAAAACTGTTGCATGAGCTCCTCCTCCACCAAGGGCAGCTTCATGGATATCACTAGATGGGTCTGTAAAATGACTGCTGCTCTGGTTTCTTGGCTTACTGAAATTGTGTTGTGACCATGAGACACTGAAAATGTCAGAGATGTGCAAAGAAAGCAGTAAGGCCTCACATTGGGAGAAATTTCAGAAGAAAGATCCATTAAATAAGCGGAGCAAAGGAAGGCTGGGAAGCCTCGAACTGGGACAGAGCAAAGTGCACCCAGGACACACAGCAGGAGAAGGAAAGCTCTCCCTAAGCCTGGCTGCCCTGGGCCTGCCCTTCTCTCCACAGGACTAGGCAGGAGCAGCATCCTGGGATTGGGAAACACCCAGAACAGCGAGAGTCCTGCTGCCCAGAGAGAGAGGCCTTGGAGACCAGCACTGGGAGGTGCCTCACCTGTCATCCTTGTTGATCTGGTCTCCAAAGCCCACCGTGTCCACAATGGTCAGCTTGAGGCGCACGTTGCTCTCCTGGAGCTCGTAGCTCCGCGCTTTCAACCTGACGCCGGGCTCGTTGTGCGTGGCGGGCTCGCTCTCGAACTTGGTGTTGAACAGGGTGTCCATCAGCGTCGACTTGCCGATGCCAGTCTCACCTGAGCAGGCAGAGGGAGCGTCAGGATGGTGCCACTGCTCTCCCTGCCTTTTTTGCTGGCACCTTCAGCAGGTTAAGGAGTTATGCCACTGGGGCAGCGGTGGAATTGGGCTACATGCACATTGCTAAGCAAGATAATCCCTGTGGGGACAGATGTCTTCAGAGACAGTCCCCATCTTCACCAGTGCCCCATGAACTTTCTTTGTGATAGCAAGCTGGAAATTATCTTAACTCCATGTCTGATTCCCTCGGTTTGCTTCAGCCTTTTTAAAGCAGCTTTGCTGTCTCAAGAAGATCATCCAAAACCCTTAGTGCAACTTAATAAAAATCTGAGACACAGATATATAAGGAGTTCTTTTAAAAAAAAAAAAAAAAAAAGCACAGTGCTTAAATACCAACTTTCTAAACTATTACAGTTTCACTAATCCCCAGTGCAATTAGTAACACGGATGAAAGCATTAGCCCAAATCCCGTTTTTCAGTCAAAATTGTTTGTTTAGCAATTACACTCTCAAAGAGCTATTGCTACCCATGCTGAGCAGGGGTGGGCTGAGGCAACTCACATGGAAAGCCAAGTCCTAAGCTGATGGCACAGGCTGTGAATTTTAGGGAGCTCCTGATGTGAACTGCTGTGTTGTATGCCAGACTGGTTCCCAGCACTTCACATCCCAATTACAAGTCTCACATTACAACACTGAAGTTGATTGTGTCCTCTCTCAAATCACAATTTTAAGCAGTAATTTTTTTCAAGCTTGAGATTTCTCTTCCTTGGCCAACTGCAGCAGTTTGTGTGAAACTTTTATATGGGGTGAAAATCGGTGGAAGGGCACATTTCACAAGAAAAAAAAAGAGGTGGATCAGATTGCTAATGGAGACATATTAAGTCACGCTAAGAAAGGCATATTTACTGCAAGAGAGAAAGGCAATTAATTTATGCCATTTTGATCAAAGAGCTGCCTGCTAATCAGGCTGTTCCCTGCTGGATTGAAATGGTTTCATGCTGCTATGGAGTCACGTGAGGGTTGGGAGCTCCAGTGTGCAGAAGTGCAACCATTCTCTTATCTCCTCCTTTCTGCACAGAGGAGTCGAGTTCGCCAGATTTCTTTTCAGGCAGCTCACAGAAATTCTTTGTTTGCTGTAGAAAAATCAGAGGGTTGTGGGGTTTTTCCAGCTAATTAATGTAACTAATTAGAAGGGACAATACTCCCCTCTTGGAGGCTGAAACGAACAATGAATGGAAAGATGGTGTTTGCTGGCTGCACTGCCAAGCTAAAGAGAAAAACCCAGCAGTTCTGCCCATCTCCAGAAACAGATTCTGGGTTCACTGACAAGCCAAAGCTGGCTTGGCTCACAGCTCCCTGGGGCTGAGCAATGCATTTCCAACTGCAGAGCACCCACTGAGCACCAAGACAGCAGCTACCTCCCCACAGCCAAGAGAAGATGTTGCCTCCTCCTATTTCACCCTCTGAACAATTTGGGAAAAGTAACTCAGCTATTAAACTAACTTGCAGATCAAACAGAGCAGAGGACAGGTGGCAGGCTTTGTTCTCCAGAACATCATTTGGAGACTAAAATTGGCATAGTTTCCAAGAGGAGAAACTAAGAATGCAAGGAGACAGGCAAACCTTGGAAGGGAAGGAATGCGATTTGGTGAGAAACAGCCTCCACACCCAACCCAGGGAACAGCAGATTCAAGTGAACATCCCTTGAAAAAGACATGTAGTTCCCAAGCTCACTCAGTTTCCTCAGGGGCAGCCTTTGGGGAAAGCAGAACCGCTGGATGATCAAAGGCATAGATTTTAACAGCCAGCAATTTCCATGCTTTGACTCGGGGGACAGGGCAGAGAAAGAGGAATACTGGATTTCACTGTGGAGCAGGCTCTGCAGAGGGAGGGGGTGTCACTGTGGGGCTGTGCCCCCTGAGGGTGACCTACCCACGCACAGGATGTTGAAGCAGAAGCCCTGGGACGTTGACTTGTTGACCAGCTGGTCCGGGAGGCTGTCGAAGCCCACGTGGCCAGAAAGGGACAGGTTCCTGAGGTCATCATTGTTCTGCAAGAGGCAAAAATAAAGCATTTAGCAGGGCTGCAACCTCCCTGTCAGGGAAGAAGTCCTCTCAGGACTGTGCCAGGGACACAGAGGCTTTTGGGACGCAGGATCTGAGATGAGGTTTCCTTCCCAAATGCACTCTCCTTTTCCTTCCATCCATCTCTGCTGTGGAACTCAGGAGCAATGTGCTCAAACCCAAGGCAGGCAAGCACCACCACACTGGTTCTCCATGCCTGTCACCAATAAATAAACCATGATTCTTCACCAATCTGCAACATCCAAATGCTGTTTCTGAGGCCCCAGCATCCCATATCCCTAGGGTTACCCTAAGATTATTTAGGCAGACACCTGGAGAAGAGAGCGGAACATTGTCAGTGCTGTGAGCTGACCAGTTCCTGTTTAGCTGATGAAGCAGCTGAGGCTGCCTCCTTCGTGTCCATTGCACAGCTCCACAGCAGCAACCAGCCAACCTTCCAGTTGAGAACTTCCCCAGCAGCATGGGAAACTCCCCAGACTGGCCAGCGAGGCTGGCTGTCTCCAGAAGCACACTGAGGAGTGACACAGGCTGTGATATGGCCCTGCTTGCAACTCCAAAAGCTGCTCCTGACAGACACCTGTGCAGGAGAGCAGAGAGCCAAGGTGGTGCTTTCCTTAGCTCCGTGTGCCAGGGGGAAGGAACAGCTCTCAGACTTGCTCTGTCCTGCCAGGACCACAAGGGAAATGCCAGCATTCTTGCCCTTTTCCTGCAACCCCTCAGCACGACCACAGCAGGACACAGCTCAGATAGCAGCTGTGCCACTAGAGCCAGCTCAAACTCTTTCCAGCTTTTCCAGGCCTTGACAGAAAGGGAATAAAGGCAGCATGCTGCTGAGCCATGCCTTGGTTTACAAATAACCTCATGTGACACGAGGTGAGGAAGCAGGGCACCGTTCCCAGCATTTCCTGAGTGACCTCCAAAGCCCCTGCTGCTGCCTCTGCCTGTCCTCAGCAGGAAAAGGAGCCAGGCCAGGCTGCCCAGGGGTGCCAGTCACCCCCTGTGTACCCCTCTCCTCCTCGGGGGTTTCACTGACATCCAACACCTGACAGCATCCAACACCCCAAAGCTGCTCTGTGGAGGGCAAGGCAGCAGCACAGACCTTGCAGGAGGGAGGTTTGACACAACCCCAGACTGTAACTGGGACCTTCCCACAGCAGCTCCATGGCAATGCACAGACAAGTTCAGAAAAACAAGCCAGCCCAGTTACCTCCTCCCAGTTATGCCAAGGTCCTGAGCACAGTAAAACAAGCAAACATATAAATCCCCACTAACTTGGTAGACCTGGAGCAGCTCTGCTGTTATTTCACGACATTTTTAACTAAACTTTGCTGTCCTTAATTTGGAAAATACTAACTTTTCTCCAAACCCTTCCAGTGGAGTCTGTCCACCAAGGCCACAATAAATTACAGTGGGCAGCCTCAGCCTGGTTTAAAGATGCTGGAAGCACCAGCTGGTTTCCACAAAATCAGTGGGCTTTGGACCAGACATAGACAACTCTTTGGTTGTTAAGAATCAAAAGCAGAGGAGGACTTCCCACTCTGCACAATTGCTGAGCAGCTCCACTTCCCTCCTCAAAATATAACAGACCAGCCACCAACTGCAGGGAGAAATGAGTTACATCTGGGCTGAGTGTTGATGAAAATAAACTCTGACCTAAAGAAATATAAAAATTCCCTGAGAAAAGCACCATCCCCAAGTGAAAATACCTCGGTCTGTGTCAGGAGTCTGGGTGAAGGGCTCCTTTGGGCCATGCTGACACACAGAGCCTGGCACCTGTGCTAGATACCTGACCCTTCTCTTAGCATCAACCAGGCTTGTGATGGGTAAATGCCAATTTACCTGTTCAGCCGCATCCCTCTGTGTGCTGGGAGCTACTCACCAGCACCACAGAAGGTCAAGGAGTTTGAGAGATGCCACCTGCTTCACCCAGGTGAGGAAAAGAAAAACCACCCAGAAAGTCCATCATCTCATTGACCCATGGAAGGGATTTCCCTGGAAAAGGCCCTGGCATTGATGTATGATGCGAATGGGTTAAATTAAATATTTGTAATTTGTATTTCTAAAAATACTGGTGGGCTTGGGTTTATGACCAAGGGAAGGGAGCTCAGAGCAGATCCCAGAAAGCAGTTTAGGGCCCATGACTCACAGGCTTCACACAAAGTGGTGGGTGTTGAACATCTCCCAGCACAGCACCAGTATCTCTTTCCCTGATATATTTTGGGAAAGCAAGTCCTGCCTCATCATCAGTTGCTCAGCAGGAACAGGAGTTAGACTCATCTCTTGCATCTGTGTCAGTTATTTTTGCTGCAGACCTTCTCTGGTTTATTTCCCACCCCTTGCCTCCTTTTTTTTTTTTTTTTTTTTCCTGCAAATGGCAAACATCAACAGTGGAATAAACTAAAACTATCTCTGCACTTTGCAATGCTGAGTATTTTTCACAGGCCGTGCTGCACAACAGGAGACAAGAGTAGCCTGATATCTGCTCAAAACATCAAAACACTGATGAAAAGATCTGAGGCCTGAGGCACAGGCAGAGATGAAACACAAAGCCAAGCATCCACCTCCCTCAGTGTTCCCAGGATGCTCCCTGAGCGGAGCAGACACAGAAAATCGCTGCAGTTCTGCACAAGGCCCACAGATTCACAATTGGAGGAGGCAGGAGAGCCAAAGGAACTAGATTTCTAAATCTCTCCTCCACACACAAAGCGAGGTGCAGATGCCCTGGGAAAGCTGACATTTCTGGGGGAGCTGCAGGCTGCTTCTCTCCAGAGAAAAGAGGTGCACACGCTGCACAACCACTGAGCACTGCAGCCAGCCCTCTGCTTTCACCTCTTGGATGGAATAGCTTCATCCCCAAGGAAAGGAAGCCTCTGCTGGAGAGCAACAAGCCTGATTGCTCAGGGGATCAGCAGCAGAGCAGCAAGTGATTCACACCGGGGGTCTGGCACAACACAAGTGTTGAAACAACAAGGGGATGCTCAGTCAGATGGCCCTGCCTCTCCAGCTGTGAGCTGCCATGACGAGATCCTGAGCACAGTCACTGGGCTGTCATCCCAACCGAGTCATCCCATGGAGAGCTGGGCACCTCCAGCTGAACAGCAAAGGCTGCCTGGCTGGACTAGAACCTTCTCAGGAGTCACTCACACACACACAGTCCTGGAGATGCCCTGGTAACCACAGAGAGGTGGCACTGTCTGAAGTACTTGCCTCTTACAAGCACACTTAAGGAGTAACTGCTTGGCAAACCCCTCTCCTTGCTCCCAGTTCCAGGATCCACAGACAAGATGAGCATGAGTAAAAGTGCAGCTCCACAGGCTCCTGCAGAGACCAGCCAGTTTGCACCAGATGTGCTGCTAGACTTGGGTGTCTGCAAGTTCTCACATGTCAGCTTAAGACATCCCAAAACCCATCTGTATTCTTAAACTCCTCCTCAAGGCAGTCATATCCCCTTTACTGAGCCCTGCATTACAGGGCATCCCCTCCCTCCCTCTTCCCACCCCATCCACGAGCAGGAAGTGATTCTCAACATCCAGAGCTATGTGCTAACCCCTACAAAAACTACTGAGTAATGTGAACAAAAAAATGCTTGTTTCTTGGGAAAGATGCTGACCACTTGACTTCTCCTTGCAGAGAGCCCTGCAAGGCATCCCACAGTCGATATTTCTTGGATCAACAACAATCTTTGAGCTGCTGTTATCACAGCTGCTGGGGAAGAGGTAAGTTAAGCAGAGACAGGCCCCCAGAGGCACAGCAAATATACCTACCAACACTGTAAAGAGACTGATTGTCAGGAACCCACTGCTCTTCATTCCAAGGGGGTAAAAACGCTTTGCAAAAGACAAGAATGGGTTTGCAGTCTCAGAACCCTGTCAAGGCTCTTGCAGATCTGTTTTTCTTCACACATAGCTCCTGGTGGCAATGTTTTGCAGGTCAAGCAATGCAGTAATGGATGCTGTGTGGCAAGCACTGGGTTTTAGCTGGATGGGAGTCAGTGAGGCTATATAAAACAATTCAGCTGATGAGGCACGTGCAAGGAGAGTCAGCTCATTCCTCCCAAGCCACAGTGGCTTGGCAGAGCCAGCAGGAATAAAGGGAAAGTTATTCTCCCCACTGGAGTCAGGAACAGTGCCTCTGTGTGCAGATGGGGAGATAAAGGTGGGTCCAGCACCACTCCTCCAGAGGCAGCACAAAGAACAGCTGAGTCCTTATGCTTCCCAAAGTGTCTGGCAGCTGACTGCAAATAGAGCAAAGCTGCTCCTCTCCTAAGCAGGAAAACAGCCCTGCTCCCAAAAGGCCAAGGAGAGAGTTCCACAAGGACATGTACTGTCCCAGTCTCCAGTCTGTTCTCCTTACTCAGGCCTCAACCATGATGGTGGCTATCCCCCAATCCAAGCAAGCTCCTGGCTGAGCCCCTTTTGCTTTAAGGCTGCTGGCAAAACTCCCCTTGGGCCCCTCCCAGCCCACTGCTGCTGGCGGCTGGGGGTCAGCTTCACACGGCCTCCCAAGAGTTAAAGAAAACAAAAACGAGCCTCAGATTCACCAGGGGGAGAAGGCTGGTATGCAAAATATTGAGCTCAACCCCAAATATGAAGCAAGTGTTTAGTTATTTGAGGCCACACGACCTAGGAGGCACCTTTAAGAAATTCTAAAAGCTTTTCTTGTTGTCAGCAGCTCAGACCAGCAACATTTTTGACCCATTACTAGGTCAAATCATCTTAGATGCTGCATCCAAAGCCAGGGACCTCAGGGATAGTTTAGTCTGCTCAGATAAAAAAGCAGGAGCACAGAAGCAAAGAGCAGTCAGCAAGAGACAGATCCATCCCTCTCTCTCCCAGAGCTGATGTCCCTGCCAGCAGGGCACCAAGCATTCCCAGTGTCCATGCCAGAGCCAAGCTCCACTGCCCTTCCTTACACAGGGTTAGGGGATGGCCAAGCCCTTAACTGTTGGACAAAGGGATTTATGAGTAGTATGGGGAGAACATGGGAAGCAAGAACAACTCCCTTTCCCTCCTTGGCATGCAGGGGTGCCAGAAGAAAAGGGCTGATAGCAATCCATCAGTTAATCAGTTCATAAAGAGAGGAAGGACTTCTTGGCTGTTGTTTCAGGCTAAGATAACCATCAGTGTCACCAGCAGAGGAGGGGGAGTTCCTGGCTCCACGCTGCTGCTGGCTGGCTGCAGGCTCAGGCAAATGTCTGCACAAGCTACTCGAGTCTGGGAGGTCCTTCGTTGTTTTTCTTCCCCCCTTTTTTCTCAGCATGGAGAGCAGAGCCCTGTGCAAGGCAAGCTCTCATTCTGTACATTAATATGTCAATCAAGCCATGGAGATTCGTGCCTCCCTCCCTGCCACCGACCCAGCAGAGACTCACTGCTGCAGCTATTGTCCCTGAGGGATGGACTGCAGGAAACCATCCTGATCTTCCTGGATAAAAGCTGGCAGCAGCTGCAGCTGCTTAGGGACGCTCAGCTCCTCCTCACCGAGCCCCTGCCCCAGCCCTCCAGCGATGTCTACCACAAGAGCAAGGAGCCAGGTCTCTCCCACCAGCACAGTCCTGACACAGCTGCTCAATGAACAGGGAGGTCACAGGGAATACAAAAAGACCCTCCCTGAATGTGCTGGATTCTCCTTTTCATCCCCAAGTATCAGGAGGGCAGAAAAGGTTATTTTGTGGGGGGAAGGCTGGAAGCAACTTGGTGTGAGATTGATAAAGCCCGCCTTGCAGAAAATACTGCTCTCTACAGATAAAATCTCGTGGGTCTGGGGAACCACCAGCCAAGGGGTTCTCATGAGCAGATGCCCCCAGGGACTTGGGAGATGCTGGCAAGACTTGGCTCTGGTGCAGGCCACACACAGAACCTGCCAGAGGAAAAGCCAGCGTGTCCCCACCCAAGGGTCCCCAAGCTCCCCCAGCAGGGATGCCACAGGGGATGGCAAGCACGGGGCCACCTGAGGCCATGCAGCACCAAACAGCTCTCCTGGTGTGCAGGGACAGCCCCTGGCACACGGCAAGGACACTGCTGCATCCATCCCAGCCGGGGCACGCTGCTTACATTGGCAGCCTGCAGGAAAAGGATCCACTCGCATTCTTCTGCCAAGAGGGAAGTCAGCAAAATCTGACAATTCAGGAGGGGCGGCACACAGTGGGAACGAGCATTTGTCTTCAGGCAAAATGTTTGGCTAAAGGTCAGCACAAGCTCAGAGCGCTCACAGCTCCATGGATGCCAAGAACTGACATAAAAGACATTTTCCTCCACAGGTTTCCAAAAACCACGGATCCTTCTATTTGGAGGAAAAGTGACTAATGCTTCTAACAGCCTCTGATGTCACAAACTGCTTACCAGAAAAAGAAAAAAAAAGAGCTGGACTTCGGGGATGATAAGGACCATATGTGCATTCCACAAAGGCTTGTAAACTCACTGAAGGGAGAAAAAAAATAAAAGCTGAGAGGAAGGAAGGGAAAAAAAAAAAAAAGACATAATGTGACAAACAAGAATGAAGACCATCCAAAGGCAGAGCCCAACGAGAACCAGATGCTCTCTGCTTCTCTGGCCAATCTCTCTCCTGACAGGAGGACGATGTGCAATTGCCTCTCTGACCGCCAGCATGAGGCTGAGGGAATAAAATGGGAGCTGCTGCTCATGGCAGGGAAAGGCAAACCCAGCCCTCTCAGCATCCTCAGCCAGGCACAGCAGAGAGCTGCAGGTTCCTCCATGTGAGCCCTGAAACACTGCACGATTCACAACACCCAGGTCAAGCTGTGACTTCAGGCCAGCTGGCACCAGCAAGGACCAGAGGAGACCCAGCCTTTGTTAGACTTGAGAATGTGGCACCTTAGGAGTTAAAAACAACTGTGATGACAAGGACAGAAGCCAGCTGGGAGACAGCAGGAGGGCATGCTGCTGTATGGCCATCAGAAATACTTGTCTCTCTCTGAGCCCTCCTGGCTGCACAGTCCCACACCACCACTGATAGAGACACAGAGAGGGAAAACCCAAGAGCCATTTCCTTCTGTCATGCACTTAAAATAGCCCTGGAACAGCTGCACCACGGCCCTTCAGTCACTGGATCCATGCTTTGCTCCAAGCTGGAGGCACAGCCCCACATGGGACCCAACACAGAGGGAAGGGTGATCCATGAACTCGAGATTCCACTTACACCCACACAAGAGGGAGCTCTCTGGGACACTGCCCCCAGGCACAAAAAGGTAGAATTAAAACAAACCTGGCAACAGAGCCAGCTTTTCCACCAACCTTGGCTTCCACCAGCTCCAGTCCAGTTAGGCTTGTGAACACAGCCAGAACAGAAGAGGGATTTTGAGAAGAGAACGCAGCCCAAAGGGCTTGCTTACAAAGCTGCAACAAGGCAGCACTTTTCCAACACCTGACTCAAATGCAGGGCTGCTGGGACACCAAAAGCAGGAGCTTTCCTTGAGGTGGTGAAGGCACAACAGGGCTGCCCCGCATTTCCTTTACCCCATGTGTTCCTTCCTGAAAAGCTGCAGCCATGAATCAAAGGCACGTTTTCAAGCCCCAGGACTGGAAGGTGCCCCAGATGATCCCTGGACTCCCAGGCAGGATCCACGTTCATGCTGTGCCCTGCTGGCTTGCTCAGAGGCAGGAGGGGACACAGTGGCCACGCTGCCATTGTCTGCACAGAGCCAGCTCAAGCAGGGCAGCTCAGCTGTGCCTACCACAGCACACACATCAGGTCATTTATGCACCACCTCTCTTGATTCTGGACCTAAATCCTGAGGTGACACACAAGGCTTATACCACACCCAGGTACCACAGCAGTGAGTATAAACGGGTCCTAACTTCAAACTAATAATTTTAAACTATATGTAATATGTCCATGCATATACAGCAGTGAGGTTGTTAAGTCAAAGGCCACAGAAAACACACAGAGCCCCTTATGGCACACAGAGCTCTTCCAGGGCGCCACAGAAATCCTTCCATGTGAGTAAGAAAAGGTCAGCAATCAATAAATATTGGAAGTTACAAATACTGTCTGCCTTAGCACACAGTTCTTCATCTTCAGCAAGAATCAAAGTGGAATTAAGGTGGACTGAATCTGCATGAGGAAAAAAAGGCAAAGATATCCTCAATTATTTGGCTGACAGTTTTGGAAATATCAGTCCATAGACTCTGAGCTCTCAACTCACTCAAAGCAACAAAGTTCAGCAAATCCTGGTTTTCCTGCCTTAAACAGAGGAAGCCAATACTAAAGTTTTTATGAATAAGAGCAATTCTATATTCCAACTGAATTACTTCCTTCTCTCCGCCTCACTGACTCCAAATTTTTGTGGTTACCTTGGAAGACCATGTTTTGTCTTTCCAGAAGACTTCACAGGCCAGAGTTCCTCCAGAGAAAAAGCCATCTGACCCAGGTCTGCAGCACAGCCACAACACTGGGACTGTGAGGAGCTGGGACTTGAAGGCCACCCCACATCAGGTTTTCCTTGCGTTTTTCTGCTCTGATAACTGCTACAGAAACTTCCCATTTCTGGAGTCAATTGACAGCGCAAGACAAAACAGTTTCTCACAGGCAGCCCACAGCCAGGAACATTCCCACATTCCACATCCATCAGTTGCTGAGGGGCCATCACAAAGATGTGTGATGGACACTACAATCCTGGTGATGCTCCAAATCATAAGGAGTCTCTCCAAAGCATCTAAACTCCATAACTGCATGCCTAAATAAACATTCATGGCACCAGAAGAAAGGATTAACTCTCTACCCGCAAGGAATTCAAGGATTAGCTCGACAGCTCCAGTTTTTGAGTTGGGAGCAGAGATAAACCTTTCATTGCAGAGATTTAAACCAACTCCCAGATGTATCAAGAGCCCCATGCTGCCCCACGCCAGGGTTCTGGAGTTGATCTTGTTCCTCCCCACTCCCAAAAAGGGATAAGGCTTTCCTTGCATTCCAGCTGCTGGGGACAAAGTAAGAACACAGTGTGAAGGACGGGACAGAACAAGTCCCCACCTCGGCTCAGGCCACCAAGGTCTGTCTCTGACACAGCTGACCATCCCTGTCCTTCCCAGAACATGCTCAGCCTCCCCTGCAAACACACCAGCGAGGAAATCCAAAGCAGCCTGCACAGGAGGCTCAGGCAGCACCATCACTCCACAAGAAAAGGGGTTTGCCACAGGAGATGAGCCTGGGAATTCCATCCAGTGGGGAAGGATCTCCCCCTCAATCACAGGCAATGACACCGACACCAGGCTTGTCTGACAAGGTTCTTCTGGAGAGTCCTCTTTTCCAAACACCCCCATAACTGAAGCAGCAATTCCTGGGGAAGAAAATAACAAATGCCATTGGTGCAAGTGGAGGTTTATTGTAAAGGCAACGAGGCCTCAGCTGGGATGGATGCAGAGCCTCCTGTGAGAGCACAGCTTCCACCCCAGGGCTGGATCCTGGCAAGGGGCAGCGTGTGAGTGCTGGCAAACAGCCACGCCACAGCATTTCAAGCAGGTTCAGAGCAGATTTATTAGTGTAATCCTAATAATGCAAATAAAGTCAGATGAAAAACTGGCATAAGCTGCTGCATGTGGAAAAAGCTCCCCACATCCCCTTCATCAGTGGCTGTAACTAAAGCACACGCCTGTACAGTCACCCTTTTCCTCCTTCCTCACTGCAAGGCCTTTGCAGGCTCCAGTGACACCCCCAAGTCCCCTTGTGTCAGCAGTTTAGGTCCTTCCAGCCCCTGAACCTTCAACCAACTGGTAGCATCCATAAGCTTAGCTTTTGCCAGTGAACAATTTTCCTTTCTGCTCTAGCAAAAGGGACACACATAGCTCAAACAAAAAAAAAAATAAAATCCAACAATGAGAACAGTGTCTAAATGTACAGTACAAGGAAATAACCAAGAGAAAAATATTTTCCTTTTGGCTGTTGCTAAGTTTTATTAACACTAATTATTATTTGAATATCTACATGTAGAAAACAATTCCTAAAGGAAAGTACTAACACTCTTTCTTTACACGAACCTACATTAGTGGCAACATTCCAGACACTAATTAAATGCATCCTGTAACAATAAAATAATCTTTGGACTTACAAATAATTCCAAGGACTTGATCCAAAACCTACTATTGAACCCTGTGCTTGGTGCATTCCCCCCACACCAGCTCCAGAACCAGACTTCCCCTAGCTGCTACTTCTTCCCAAGTTGTGCATCCCAACAAAGTCCCTGGCAGAGCTGCATGTTCAGTGAGCTTGTGGGATGTATCGGATCTCCAGAACATTTGAGGATTTTGTTGCATCTCAACCTGTCCACTGGAACAATGGGCATTTGCAACAAGAGAGGCAGCAAGCACTGGTTTACACATGGAGTAGAAGCAACACTTGGCCAGGAAGCGAGAGGGAAGATGTTTCCATGGCTGGCACAGGGATAAGCTCCATGAGGAGAACAAGTGATCCAGCAGGCAGGCAGCTGCTCAGGGGCAAACGCTGCTCTATGGTGTGACCGAGCCCAGAGGCATAAAGTGCAAGGAAATGCCAGGTACCACACACCAAGTACTGCCAACTTCCTTGGAGCATTCTGCAGTTATCCCAATCCATAAAGATCCCCACAGCTAAGTGGTGCACATCAGCTTGTGCACAGTGAAGGCTCATAAAGGGGGTAGCTATCCCCTCAGCTCTGAGCATGCATGTTATTAAAACCAGACCTCAGAGGTGTTTTCAGCCCTGCCACAGAGCGGAGGGACGAGCAGAGAGCAGATAAACCACAATTAGTGGGAGGCAGGCACCGATGCCGCCCTAAAAGGCTTCCCATCCGCATTCCAAGGCTCCCATACACCTTTGTGAGCCGGACCTTTGGCTTCTGCGATCGCAGGCATCCTCCGGCTGTCCCAGTGTCGCGACAGTTTAATTAAAAGCAGGAGCCTGCCGGGCTGGAAAGAGGCCTGGAGTGCTGCTGGGCTGACATCCGGCTCTGGAGCCTGGTGCCGAGGAAAGGCGCGCGTTCCTTGGGCTGCGCAGCAGGCGCCCGACTCCAGCTGCCGAGCCGGGGACAGGGTTGCAGTGGGACCCAGCCGCCCTGGAGCTGCGACATCAAGTGATCTGCCGTGTGCCCAGACGGTGCAATTACCTGGAACCAGGAAACCATCCTCCCAAATGACAAAGATGCTGCTCGAAACACCTCCCTGGGCTGCTCCCCACTTCTTGGTTGGTGAATATCTAATGCATTTCTGCTGCTCTGCAGTGCCCTGCACAAGGGCCAGGCTTTAGGAGCTAAGTGGGACACTTCCAAACATTACCCTGCACTAATCCAATGTTATTTTTCCCACAGCAGCCCGCCGCTCACAAGACCATTGGCAGAGGTTTGCAAACCACTGGCATTCACCCACATTCTCTGGAATGGTGTTCTTCCAAATTCATAAATTATTCCATACACAAGCTGCTGCAACATCCATTAGCTGTTGGAGCAGTCCTGCTAGAAGGTTAAACTGGAGCCAGTACCCACCCCCACAGAGTAATTAATGTTGGCCACCACACTCTGCTTCTGTCCACCCCAGTCATGTTTGTGCTTCGCAGGGAAAGCAGAAGCAGTTGGACTCAGATGCCATTTTAATTTCTGCCCTCCTGTCAAGAGTCGTGCTGTAGCAACCCACTGCTTGTACGGAGCAGTGTTAAATGAAACCCACACTTGCAGTGTTACTCTTCCTTATGCCCCGAAAGCAAACAGACTGAATTCTCTGGAGTACTATGCTTCTGGACAGTCCAGCTGCTCGGATTTCTCCGGAACAGTCAAGCTAACCAATCCAAACTCTTGCAACCTGACGAGTGCAGATGATACATACTGCACTGCTCTTGGTTGAAATCCATAGCTCAAGGACAGCTTCTGGAACAGAACATTTTGCAAGGCAGTTTCTCCGAATAACAACAATAAGGAGGAGGATTTGCCATTAGCTTGCACTTCCCGCAGTTACTTTACGCTGTAGCTTTTTGTGATGGCAATACTCAGCTTTCTCATCCCCTTTCTCCCCTCAACTCCCCTTTTTCCCTGGAAGCAGCAGGGCAGGCAGTAGGGCAGGTCAGGAATCCCTCCACTAGCAGAGCCCTGGGCTGCTCAGCGTGGCACACAGCACGGCACACAGCGCGATGCCGCGCGGAGCCAGAACGGCTGTGACAGATGAGCAGGCTCCGCTCGCCTCCCGCTGCAGCCCAGCTCTGAGCACCTGACAGAGCAGGTAAATCCTGCCACAATCATGGAGCCAAACCTAAGGACTCAGGAAGACAAACACAGCCCAAGGCAAATGAAGCCTGCTCCGGGCGAGCGCTTCCTGCAGAGAGAGGTCTGGGGAAGATTAGAGCTCCTTGCTCTGACATGCTCTGTAACTCCGAGTGCTGCAGACCGGCCTATCCCAAATCTGGGGCACAATTCCCATGTGTGGTGCACGTTTCTGCCCTTGGCTCCAGTTATTTAATGAGATACCAAAGGCGGGGATCTGCTGCTGCGTATTCTCGATCAAGATTGCAGTCTCCACCTCCACGTTGCTCCAAGCAGGAGGTGATGCACGAAGCCACAAGCAGCCCTGCCTGGGTTGCTCACAGCCCAGAGCAGCTGGGGTCTGACAGATAAACACCTGCTGAGGAACTTGGGAAGCCTTCAAAGAGGAAGGCTGATGCCCAGCTCTCCCTCCCACGGCTGTCCTGGAGGAGCAGTGTGTACATGCAGCATGACGGCTCCCACATCACACCCCAGCACAGCACCCGGCCAGCAGCGCATGCTGACCCCAGCAGAGTCAGTGAGGCTGGAGCAGCCCTTGCTCGGCTGCTTGGTGTCTCAATCCCCATCTTCTCAGGTCACTCGGTAGCCCCTGAGGCTGCCAACTGGAGCATAAAGCTCAAGAGCAGGCTTGAAGAACACTCCTACTCACACAGTACCCAGGAGGACGGCACACACCCAGCCATCTCCATCCTCCTTCCTCCCACCCAGCACCACTGAACCCGGGATGCTGGGACCCTGTCCTCCTCTGCAAGGCACGGCACCAAAACCGGAATAGATGCTGCAGCCCAGAGCAGCTTCCAGCTGCCAAGATGTTGGAGCACACACGGCTCAGAAAAAGATATATTTACCACAGTGTGGATACTGACAACATCCACACACCCTTCCCTTGGGACTCCTTACCCTGGGTTTTACAAAGGGACCAACCACCTACTTCATGCCAGAAACATTTTCCAGCCCGTGTGAACTTTATAGTTCCCTTCAAACTGAAACCAGGACAGCACATAAACTGTATCACTGCTAGCCTGGATTTATACTTCTGCCTTTCCGGCTCAACCCACTGGAAGGAATCATCTGGTTACTTGGCTAGGCTATGAAAATCCTGCTTTCCTCAGGTTATATCAAAATCTTGTAGAGCACATCCCATTGAAAAGAAAATATGCTTTCCCGAGCTCCGTTCCTGGCAAAGCCAAACGTAAAGGAAATGTAGCTGTGTTCAGTAACCGACAGGAGTCACATGGCAACCCACAATTTCAAATAATGTTTTGTTTAAGCAACAAAACACCTCTGGCTTTGTGTTTAAATGATTCTGGCCCACACCAGAAAAATTAAGTATCTGTGAGGAATGCTCTATGTGAAAATTGCCCTCAGTTGCGAACCCAGCGAAACAAGGTCAGAGTTAGTCACACAGCTCACCTTTAAACCCTTCCTCCTTATTGTTGCATCTCCTTGAAAACACAGCTTGCATATTACCCTATTTGAATAGCTATTTTCTTGAAGGTAGTTTTAATTAAAAGCATTAATCTGGTCATGCCCCTGTGCCACAGGAGTTCACTGGGCGAGGTCTGCAGAGGTGACTACGGTGTGCTATGAATTTACTGATGACAGCTTGGCACCCCACAGAACACGGGGGGGAATTATCTCCTGAAAACAAAGGCACACCGAGACAAGGAGACCACACATCAATCCAGAGGCCCAAACACTCGCAGCACAGCAGCCACACAAACCCTAAAAGCCGAGCGGCTCCGCTAATTAGTGCTCTAATAATTAATAATGGCTCAACTCCTAATGCTGACTAGCAGGAGAGTTTCCAGCCGGGTGAATATTCAGCTACCTGGAAACGCACAAGCCGAGGTCCCCTGACAGCACTGCTCAATCACCTATCAGAATCTGACGGGAATCGCTCCAATTGTTCACTGACCATCAACTGTGCGTCCCACAAGGGAGGCACGGCTCTGAAAAGTTCTTTATTCTTTTACTTTCAGCCAGGCTTTGTAATGCACAGCATCAGGAGCTGCCCCACAGCCCAAGCCCAGACTTCTCCCAGGAAGGCTCTCCCCAGCACAGAGGAGCTCCCAGATCTGGTGCCACTTTTTGTGTCCAGTGGACACCAGGGACTTGTGCTGCAATCGCCAAACCCTTCCCTCTCCCCAAAGGGTGAACCGGGCCTGTGAGAAAGGCAGGAGCATGTAAGGGCTCACTCGAAGACAGAAAGATTTAAGGGAGCAGGGGGAGAAAAGAACTGGCATAAATTAGGTCAAAAGCTCCTGGAAAATGCCAGTTACTTTATATATAGCGACAGCACTCTGATATCTTTTAATCTCAGCTTGCCATTGTCAGGTATTAGCTGAAATTCCCTGCTTTTGCTCTGGCTGCCATATTCAAGTGCCACGTATTTAATATTAATGAGGCAGATGAAACAGAATGAGACTAGGCTGGAATGTTCTGTGATAAAAGACAGCTTGTGGCAGAAAAGCATTCATTTAAAAGCACTGGGGATTTCTCTTGGCGTGGAAATTACATACAAGATACAGGAAACCAACAAAACCCTTTTCAAATGTAATTAAAAATCCTGATCTTCTGATTCTATAGGCCAACAGAGGCATAATGGTTGCCTGGCTGTTTCTTCTGCTAAGAAAACCACGCTTGAAGGGAGTTGAGTTACCTGGCCAGAATCATGGGAAGCTTTAGATAAACTGCTGAAACGAGTTTTTAAAATTACTTCCCCCACCCCAGTGTCCATACCCAAAAAATCTCCGAGCTCAGAACTCTGACTGCATGAAAAAGCAAAGGTGCAGTGAGGCCTCTGCCATAGGCCAACCCGGTCATGAAACAGATCTGAAGGAGGAAAAAGCAGCAGCCAATGGATGCGGTGATGAAGTGGTGTGATTTGTCACCAGACGATATCCCAAAATCCCTGCTCCTCTTGGGGCCTTGACATGAAGATTTGAGGACTGTGCATATGTTCAGTCCCAGATGGCTGTGTTAAGCCTTATAATCACTGCCAGCATTTACCTGCTCGCAGTATGACAACCTAATCTTTGCGCTGTAAAAGCTCACAATAAATGACTACTGCTCCCAATTATTTAATTCAACAGTTCCTGACAATACTAGCCCTGACACCTGAAACTAAGAACAAAACAACGACAAAGACTATTGAAATACCATGAGCCATGCTTTCTGTGTTCATCCCACAGATATCCAAGAAACGTAATCCTACCAATCAAAACTAAAGCAGAAAAGTAAAATCTTTAATCACAGATGAAGCTAGAAAAATCCACCTACATTTATGCACAACCTCTTTACTGGCAGCCCTGTACACGTCCTAGACACATCCAGGCGAAGTGGGGAAATCCATGATTTGCAGGGAGATGCCAGGAATGAGCGTCAGCCATAAACTGGTACCTTCATCTTTACGCGTTGCAAGTTTCTCATTTCCAAGCTAGTCTGTTGCCTGCCAAATTTTGTCCTAGAAAAATGAAGCCAGCACCATCAGCCTGGCATTGTTCTTTAGTCTGAAAGCTGCCAAAAGCTTCCAGGCTGGCCCAGATCAGAGAAGATGAAGGGAGATGATTTGTGTGTGTCAGAACACAAAGATGTGTTTGTGGCTGTAGGTGGGACCCTCTCTCTGGAAGGCCACAAGCAGCCGTGCAGTTGCACCTCTGAAGTTCACTGTACTCCCTGTGAACCCCTCTCCGTGCTGCCCTGCAGAGCCACAGCTCACAGGGTCACCAAACAAGCCATCTCCTCAACCTGAGCCTTTCACTTGCTCTGCAGACACAAACAGAGCTGCCACCACCAGACTGCCAGAAACTCAATTCAAGTAAAATTCACGTGCTTACACAGAAATAAGTTCTGCTGAGCTTTTTGCCTGCACAGGATGTTGTAATATGTATTTCACTCTGCACCCAGGAAAGGCACCAGTGAAACACCCAGACTTGGCAGAACACCTCCAGATGCACAGACAGCCCCAAAGAGCCCAGCAAGACATTTAAAAATATCCCACACAGGAGGCAGAACAGTTCCTCACCTCCACACCCATCACGTGAGAGAGGTTAATAAAATTCCTGAATGGAAGACATCAGAGGCATGCAGATTTCCAGGAACAATTTGTATCAGAACTACTGCTGTGCACAGGAATCAGTTCTCAGGAGCTGCTGGCGAAGCAGGGGCAACAACTGTGGCAAAATCAAAGTGTTTTTAAACCAAATCTTTTTCTATTAGCTTGTGCCAAGTATTCATGAGCAGATCTGGTGAAGAAATAACCCACAATTACAGCACTTCAATAACATATTTCCAGCAGCTAGATCCCATCTGAAAACAAACCCAGAACCAGAAAATCCAACTAGACAAGAGAAAGATCTAAAGAAGCTGCAAGCTCAGATGGAAGAAAGCACCAACTCCTCACCACAGCAGCAGCCTGCTCTTTGACAGCACCTCATGTGGGATGCTACTACAGAAAACAAAAACCCTAAGTCTGCAAGAAAAGATGCAGCTTCTTCCTGTTTTCAGACACTTCAAGAGCTCTAATTGCAAATGCAGATCCGAAGCCTGTGTTGCCAAAAACATGGGCACAGGCTGTATTTTTAAGTAAGGAGTCCCAAAGATAGCTCAAGACTCATAAATCACAGAGCTCAGCAAAATAACTGTTCCAGCAGGGAAAGGCAGTAATGGCCTTCGGACTACAGCTTGTGCCAGAAGAGCACCACTCGGATGGGATGAGCAGAGCGCTCCACAGAGGGAGAAAACTTCCAGAAAGGCTGAAGGAAAATCACAGGGAGCTGTTCTTCCTTCCTGTGGCCCTTCCTTCAGCACCTCGCACAGCCAGGTGGACCTTGTCTACACCCACGTTCATCACACCCGCCCAAGCTGCAGGCAGGAACAGTTCTGGGAACAAAGTCCTGGCCCACACGTGTCTAAACCAGGCACCGAGGTGCAGAGGATGGGGAAAGACATCCAGACTGGATGAAGCAGCCAAGCAGGAGCATCTCTCACTGCCGCTGCAGAGGGGACACAAACAAGGACTGGCACTCCACGGAGCACGAATAACACTTGGGGAAATTCCTGTTAAGGCTGCTGTTAGCTTAGAGAGCCAGACCCCAGAGCTGGTCCCGTGTCTCTGCTCCAGAGCCTGCTCCAGCAGCAGCAGCAGCACTGAACTCTCCCCGTGCCGTGGTGTTTGTCTGAACCATTATCACGCATCGCTTACTCCAGTGGGCTCGGAGCTGCTCACAGAGCTGGAAGTGAAGGCAGCTACACAGCGCACCTAAAAAAAGCTTCCAGTACTATTGGGAGGCTTTTTTTTGTTTATTTTTACATCACCTGGTTGCATCCAACTGTTCTAGGCTGAAGCTGCTTCAGTATCTTTTCCTGAAAGAGCCCCTGCAGCTCACAGGACTGAAGCCTAGAGCCAAACCACGCCAAGGGCAAGGCTGGAGGAAGCTGCAGCGATTGCCAAGCCAAGAGCAGACCCCGTGCCCTTGGATCTCTCCTGCCAAGCAAGCACTGAGCAGTCCCATGCTCCCAGCATCACCTCAAAGAGCCACAGAAAAGCCATGAGAGAAGCAGCAAGCCTCAGATGGCTGCAGAGTGGACAGCCAGCCAGGAAAGCTCTAAGGGGTGCAGGGGTAAGAAGGGGACATACAAAACATGCCTCAGCTCTTAGTAAACATTTCATTTCTCAGGTTCATGCTGCTTACTTAATCAATCTCCATCATTATTTTAGGTCTTTACTCAGGCACTAGAATTGCTTCCCCACCATCTCACCCACTCAAAGCAAGAACTTCCCAAGTATCTCCATCAGGCCCTGACTCCAGCTCAGCTCATTCACACTGCAAAAGCCAGAGGTCCTGAGCATGTGGTGGGCTGGACACACAACCTGACCCTGACCGAGGCTGTGCCGAAACAAAATCAAGGAGGAGGCAGGTTCCCACCATTGTTACATCAACGGGAGCAGCAATGATTGTGTGCAAGAATTTCCTACTGCAAACAAGGCACCGAGGTGAATGAAGGAAACAAAGCGGTCACAAACTAACACACAGCCCCGTGTGCACCACCCAGGGCTGAGCAGACAGCTGAACCAGGCCAGGCCCAAAAACCCCTTTGGCAGCAGCAGGCAAGGAAGCCAAGCCCTGTGCCCCGGCCCAAGCAGTGCCCCCCACACACCAAGTACCACACGTTCATGGTGAGGAGTCTGCAGCCCTGCAAACCTGGGGTAAAACCTTGGGGTGCCCCTCCCTGGGGCCCAACTCTGGCCATGGTGGCCCTGTGGCACCCAGCAGCACACATGGATGGGCTCTCCAAAGGTGCCAACAAATCTGCTGCTCCAAGACAAAGCACAGAGGCTTCAGCCCCGCTCTACCTTCCCATCTCCCTCTCCTTCCTCCCCTCCATGGAAACCAGCAGTCTCTCATTATCAAGTATTTTTAAAACAGATTGAAGAGTAAGAATACACTGTGCTGTTTTAATCTCTCAGATAATGCTTTCTACGGTTCCCATGCAAAATCTGCATTTCAGCTCCATTTTCCCTGAGTTTTTGTTAGACCTGGAGAGGGGGGCACACCAATGTACTCTTGAGTGAACAGGAGCCTCACTCCTGTAACACAACCAAGCTCTGGTTCTGTAAACATTTAGGATAGACAGAAAGAGAAGGCTAGGCAGGCCACAGCCCTCTTCCACACTCTGCTCTACTAAGAAAGGATCCAACACCGGTCAAGATGCTGGGAATTAATCCAAGAGGAAGAGAAGAGTCCCCTATCCAGCACATCTCAACAGCTCCCAGACTGGAAGTGGCTTATCTCCCGCTGAGCCCAGATGACCACAGCATCCCCTCAGCCTGCTGCATGCTGTAGCACAGGCACGGCTCTGACCAGCTGAGAGCTCCCACGGCAGCTCCCGGCACCCATCCTGCCAAACTTGGCTTATGCCTGCCCTTACATTTCCATGCTGAGATCAGTCTCCATTAGGAGAAATGAAATTACAGGCAGCACATTACACATGTGCCCTCACATCTGTGGAATCAGGGCCTTACAAAGAGAGCCGCCCATCCTACCAAAACACGCCCAGCTCGGCTACAATTAAACACAGACACTTCAGAGCAGTTTGCTCAAGTTATTTTTTATGCATACTTTTACAATTAACATAATGTCATTTCCTGCCAGGATGTAAAAGGTTGTGACTCAGGAATGTTATCATCATTTTAACTCCAACTGACTCGCTTTTGGTTTCACTCCTTTCCTTTTTTTCTTCCCCCCCTTCCTTTAATTCTCCCTCCAACAAGATGCACGCCACTCACGGCTCCACTTAATCGTGTTTTGTAAGAAAATTGGAAAGGCAAACATTCATCAGCCTTGCTCTAACATATAATTAACCATTCCTTCCAACTCCCTGCCACCCTCCCAGCACACAGCAGCAGCATGCAAAGTGGGAGCAGAGAGGATTAGATAAGGAGGTACATCAGGGAGAACATCCCCAACACGTCCTGAATGCCAGCCCGCCGTCCTTTCTTCTCTTATCAGCCCAAGATAAAACAAGTCCCTTGCCCAAAAAGCCCGGACTCGAGGATGGAGGCTCTGCCCAGCAGCTGCTGCGAGGAAGCCGAGCACCCTCCTCCTTCCCTCTCCCACAGGCACATGCTCCTCCCGGTGAGGGATGCTTGATCCTGTACCCCGTGGAACACAGACAAGAATTTGGTTTAACTGGCACAAAACCCTCTGTGGATGCTGTTCCGGAATGGCCCGTGGACTTGGATTAACCAGAACAACGCAAGAGGCTCAGCAGCAGCACCAGTTTAACTTAATGACAAAAAAAGAGCGCCAAACATGCACAAGAACAAACAGCAATCACGTCTTCCTCAGCCTATTCATGCTGCAAAGTTACAGCTCCACACAACGCCAAAAGGCTCTGCTTGGCAATACCCTTCAGCTTGCCCTAAAAATCCATCTGAAGCGTGATTTCAATGCATATTCTTATGCTGAAACACAAACTTCAATTTCCAAGCATGCTTTAGACCTTAAGATCAAGGAAACCTTTCAGAAGCAGCTTTACAAACGGCTGGTATAATTTATAGGCATTCTGTTAAGGAACACCAGCTCTTATTTTGCTTAGTAGCTTAACTTCCCCACCTCCAGTAACACCATTAACCCCATCTCCATACATTTGCTTTGCCACATCAGAGGAACCATACAGCCCCGCAGACCCATGAGCTCAAAACAAACGCTGAAAGAAACTTGTCTCATCCTGGGCACATCTTGAACGCAGACATCTTATTCTGAGAGGGAGTCTCATTCAAGCCCTCCACTCGTGGGCAACTTCTATCACTCCCAAGCACTGAAAAAGTTACCGGGAAGTCGGTCAAGTCTCTCCCTCCCCTGGCCGACCGCGCACAAAAGTGCATTCAGTCTGGTCACGGTGCTTTCATTCACGTTTTTGCAAGCTGGATGTAAGAGAGACTCGCTTTTCTTTCTCGCCATTAGTTCTTAACTTTTGTGGGTTTGGGTTGGTTTTTTTTTCCACTTTCTCCCTGTCAGGAGAAAATCTTTTGTCTTTCTCACTGCGAATGTAAAACCCCTCTGGGCCAGCACATCCCCCGAGGAAGGGTCACGCTGGAAAACGCAGCACACGCGTGTCCCTGGGCAGAACTCCACGCCGGGACTGCCGCGCCTCGCCCGCCGCAGCCTCCCGGGGACGGCGGGCACGTCCCGCCCGCTCGGGGCACAGCCCTGCCCGCTCGGGGCACAGCCCTGCCCGCTCGCAGCCTCTACGGGCACACGCACCCGCGGCAAGGCACCAGCACCGGAGCGGCGGCGGCGCAGCCCGGGAGCAGCCCCGCCGTCCCCGCGGGGCTCCGGAGCAGCTCCCGCCGCAACCACGAGCCGCGGCCCCAACCAAAGTTTTGCGCGGGCTCCCCCGGCCCCGGGAAGGGGCAGAGGCGGCGCCCCGCAGCCCCCCGCGGGCACCGCACCCCTCCGGCCCCGCACGGCATCCCCGGCAAGGCGCCCCCGCGGCCTCGGCCCCGCGCCGCCCCCGCCGCCCCCCGGCCCCGCGCACCGCCGGTCTGCCCACGGCCACGGCCATCGCGCTGCGCTGCGCTGCGGAGCTCTGCGCTGCGCCGCCGCCTCTGCGCTGCCTGCTAGCGCTGCAACATGGCCACCCGGCGGGGAGGGCCCATGCGCAATGCAAAGGGGCCGGGCGGCGAGGCGGGACCCCCCCGGCCCTCCCCCGGGGCCGCCGGGCAGCGCGGGCGGGCGGGCGGCGCCGCCCCGCCGCTCGGGGAACCCCCAAAGACAGCGGGAGCCCCGGGGGGCTGCGGGCAGTGCCCGGCCGTGACCCCGCTGATCCCCGTCCCGCCCACGCCCCCCATGCCGGGCCGCTGGTACCGACCCCTCAGCCCCGGAGCGTCTCTATCGCCCACCCTGACAGACCCGCATCTGCTCCAGGGAGCCTTGCAAAGAGATGGCCAAGCAAGCCAACAGCAGGGTCCTCCTGCCAGCAGTTAGGTGAAGAAGAAGCGCAGGGATTCGGCAAAGATGTGTTTCTGACAGGGAGGCACGCAGGAGCCCTCAACTCGCTTGTATAACAACACAGAGGACAAAACCCGCCACCCCGTTCCTCTTGTTTCTTCGAGCACTTCTCTTCTGTCAAACACACAGACTTGGTATACTGAACAGCAGCCACGGTGGCCAGTTGCTCTCCCACTCCATTAAATGATTTTCAGGGATGAAGAGAAGCGGAGCTGGCTCCTTGCTGCTCTAGCTGACACACATTTAACATCCTGGTGTTGAGCATGACATCCCGTCACCTAAAAGGGGGGAGTCTTAGGACTAAGCCTATCATGTCTGCCTGCAAATCTTGGACCAAGGCAGTCATGAAGAAAGGGCCCTGCATTGCTCTGTGAGACATACACCCCCAAAAGGCTACAGAAGACAGGAGACCCTGTTTGCTGCACACATGAAGCATACACTGAATTATGGACACACCAGAGCTGCCCCCACATGTGAACATCCACAGAATCAAAGAAAAAAGCCAGCAGAATAAAAGCTGAGAAAGCAGAGTAAATGACTCGAGGTAGTGGTCAGCAAACAGAGCTCCTCAGTACACTTACCTTTTGTAGCCCCTTTGATGTGAAGCTTGTAACTTTTCCCTCCAAAAGCCATTTCTGCATGGCTACGTAGTAACACATGGCTGTTTGAGGAGGGCTACAGAGTCCAGCTATCTCCCTCCCGCAGCTTTTATGACTGTGTTTTGAAGAACTCAGGAGCTGCTCCTGCATGCCCACCCCGAAGCAGAAGCAATGGAAGCGCACTGCCTGCCCCACTGCCCAGCAGCAGCAGAGGATGTGTACCTGGGCAGTGCCCTCAGCAGCAAAGCTGGTGACATCCAAGGGTGTCTACCAGCAGCATTTTGCAAGCATGGATGATGCAGTGCTTTAATCACTCTACCCTGTTAATGCCAATATCCGAGGGAGGATTCAGTACTGAGTATCAGACTCAGTGTTGCTCTTGCAGCAAATTGCTGCTGCACGCACAGCTCCAGGTGAGGAGGTGCTGAGCCAGCCTGCACCGGGAAATGCGCCCGGACCAGTGCAGCCTCTAGTGGAAACCTGGCGATCCTAACCAAAGAGCTGCCCTCGTGGCACCCGTGGGTGAGGCAGACAGAGCTTCCCATGGTCTGCATTAGAGATGCATGATACTCCTACATCAGCATAACTTAACCAACACGGAAATCTCAACCTTGATGTGACTCACCGTGTCCTTCCTTGGCCCGGAGCCGGGAGAGCTGCGGCCGGGTTTCCTCTGTGATGCTCATGCACGTACACCTTCCATGCTGAAAGAGCAAGGGAGGAAAACATCAGCACAAAGAAATGTCCTGCCATCTTCCCGGACCTCAGCTAGTGCAGTGTTCAGCGCCTCGTTCCTCCAACTTTTGTGCCTGTTGCTAACAAACCAACAGCCGGGCACAGGGAATAGCCAGCCCCTCATTGCAGAGACCCCACGGGAACTGTCTCAATGTTTCCAAAGCTGTTGGGCATCATTTTGCAGGCAGAGCAAAAAAAAAAAAAAAAAGGGGGCTGTAATGCTCTTTTGTGTCACTGCATGGCAATTTGTTAGTTAAACGGGATGAGAAGACACACAAGCAGACACAGAAATTTGGTAACTTCCCTATCGTTTAAAGATAAACATGGGTAGAGAACTCCCATCTTCTGGGAAAACAACAACACAAACCTACAAGACTAAGTGGTGGGCTTTATTTTTTTCCTTTAATGTTGAAGTAGTGCTGATCCTGCCTCCATGTTGTGATTAGTTCTAGTCGGTGCTCACTCAAATTTCACCCAAAAAAATCAGAAGACCTCACCCGAAGAGGGCGAGACCGGGGTAAATTCAGCCATTCTCGAGAGCCCTGCCCACAAGCAAAAGCGACCAACTTGCAGACGGGGTAAATCACTGGGCGATAAGGGGAAACAAGAGTCTCTTTAAAGCTCTCAGCATGAAGTGGGTGACGAAACAAGCCCAGACAGCAGGGCTATACTTTTCCTTGCCTGCCTGCAGCATTGCACCCCCTTAGACCCAAAATGTGTTTTTCAGCCCGGGTCTAAGGGGAGTCTGCCCCTGAAGCAAAGGGAGCTATCTGCTCTGCAGATTTTGGCATGTGCCTACAAAGGGCATCAACAGCCTGTCACAACCAAACGGGTCACAGCCAACGGGATACCACGGAAAGCCTCCCCAAAGCAACACTTTCCACGGCAGTGTTTGCCACTGTTGTTGATTTGGATTGTTTATCTTCACAATCTACCCTCCTTTCTTATTTGTGATCGCAGTTACAACCATTAAGCTCCCCCATTGATTTCCTCTCAGTTGTTGGTGCCGAGAGCACGCTGCTAACAAACGCTGTTGTGACTGCAATCCAGGCTCGTCAGAAGAGGAGGGAGAAATGTATTCATGCCTTGGAGAACAGCGCCAAAGGAATGTGCAAAGTGATAAAATACTAGCATGCGCCTTACCCTCTCCGCAGCCCCTGCGCCCTACCCAGAGGAGCGCTGCCGATGGGATGTAGCTTGTACACAGCATCTATTGCAATCTCTGCACTTCAGGGTTCGCAGCAGGCTGGAGGATATTCCAGCTGCTTACATGACAGGCAGCTAAAAATATTTATGGATAGCCGGGAGCCTGCAGCAGAGATGGCTTCTCAAGTGTGACTTAGGGCCTGATCCAGACCTCTGTAAAGCCAGGGAGCCTACGCTGAGATCAATCCCTCCATTCTCTGAGTGGAGAATGGACAGAAAATCCAGCACACCTTTTCCACATTTTCTCCCCACTATCCAGTCCCCAAGGTGCCGGGGCCATGGGGCTGTCACTGGCCTGGTGTGCACAGGGCAGCACTGATCTGACCCGTCCCTCTCAGCTGTTATGTACACACTTGTGGTAACAGCACGGGCAGTACAGAACAAAGCGAGATGCCCACAACAGCGCAAGGTTTTAGCTGTAGATGAGATGAGGTGAGATACGATTTGACTGCAGACACTCTTGGTATTTGTGTGTGGTTGTCGTACGTGGCTACAATCCCACACACTCGTAACAACAGCTACCCCAAACCACAGCTCATCTGAGGATCTTTACGGCCAGTTTTCCTAAGTTACTGGGCAGCTCAGGTTAGGAGGCATCTCTGGTGTTCAGGTGTCTCATGGAGCATCGGATGTCCCTGAGGATGGAGACCTGCCCTCTACAGAAAACCTGTTCCCATGGCTGACCACCCTCAGTGTAAAATAGTTTTTCCTCATACACCAATGGAGTTTCCTGCATTTCAATCTGTGCCTCTCATCTCCTGTCGCTTCACGGACACAAAGACTGATAAGCCGCTCTTTGGTCTCACTGCCCGCCAGCAAAGGACCCTCGCACTTCTCAGCTCCTCCCTTCCCCCCAGCCTGCTTCTCTCCTTCGATGTCACCTCTCCTCAGCGCTGTCACCCCGGCTCGCACCTCCGCGGGCCGCCACCCCGGGCAAAGGCGACAGTGGAGTGGCGGCCCGGCCGCGGAGGAGGAGGAGGAGGAGGAGGCGGAGAGGCCCGGTGCGGCAGGAGGCGGGTTTCTCCGCCGCACCTGGGCGCAGCGCCGAGCACCGAGCACCGAGCACAGCACCGAGAGCACTGTCCCGGAGCATGGCGCGGGAGCTGAGCCAGGAGGCTGTGCTGGACTTCCTCTGGGCGGCCGGGGGGCGAGCCCCCAACACGGCGCTGCTCCGCCACTTCCAGCGCTTCCTGCGCGACCCGGCGCTGACGGAGCAGCAGCGGCGGGAGCGCCGCGAGTACTTCAAGAGCCTCGTCAACTCCCTGGCCACCGTCCGCCCCGCCGCCGCCCCCGGCGCCTCCAAGGACATCGTCCTCCGCCGCAGGTACCGCGACCTCCTCGATGAGGAGCTGCCGCCGCCGGAGGAGCAGCGGGAGCAGGAGGAGGAGGAAAAGAAGGAGCCGCAGCCGCCGCCGCCGCCCCGACGCGACCCCGACGGGCGGCGCGGCCCCCGCGGGGAGGCGGCGGAGCAGGGGCGGCCCGGCGGGGCGGGGGGCTGCTCTGCCCGGGGGCGCGGCGGGCCGTGCTGCGAGTGCCGCCGGGCGCGCCGCGCTGCAGCCGCCGCCGCCGCCGCGCCCGCGCCGGGCCCCGGGACCCCGAACGCCCCGCGGCCGCCCCGCTGCCGCTCCCCGCCGCCCCCTCCGCAGCCGCCCCCGTACCGGACCCAGCCGCTCTCCGCGGGCCTCTGGGCGCTTCGTCCCGGCGGCACCGCGCAGCCCCGGCCCCCGGCGCTGCCGTCGGGTCCCGGGGCGCTGTCCCCCGCTGTGCCGCCCCGGTCCCTATCCCCGCCGCCGCCTGCCGCCGGCCTGCCCTATGCCACAGCGTCCCGCTGCCGGACGCCGCCGCTGCCACCGGGCCCGCAGATGCCGCCTCCCTACAGGTTTCCTCAGCCTCCCGAGATGCCGCCTCCCTACAGGCTGCCTCAGCCCCGATCTCCGCCGCAGCCCCACACCCGGATGCCCTTGCTGAAGGCGCCACGGCCCTCGGCAGGCGCGGAGGGGCGACCCCCCGGCGGATCCATCCAGTCCCCCCGCGACCTGCCCCCATCCCGATCCTTGCCGGTGCTGTCCGCCCCGGAGGTGCTGCCCCTGTCCCGCTCCCTGCAGGCACTCCCTGCCAGCCCCTCCTCATCGCCACTGCTTTTACCAGGCCCCGAGGCGCTCGCTTCCACCAGGCTGCCCCCATCTCAGTCCAGGTCCCTGCAGCAGCTCCCCACCAGGCCATCCCCCGACCTGCCGAGGGCATCCAGGGGGCTAGCCCCCAAGGGGCCAACCCAGCCTCAAGTCATGCGACTGTACCCGTCTCAAAGCCTGACACTGCCGCCAGGTCCTGGGATCCTGCCCCCCAGCAGGTCCCCCCCGCCCCAATCCCTGCCACAGTCCGCCACTCTCCCGTCCGCATCCCGCTCCCTACAGCCACCCCCAGGCCAGTCCCTGCTGCCAGCACAGGGCCCCGCAGAGCCCCAAGCCCCAGAGAGCCAGCCCCCAGCCCCGCTGCCCGTTTTCCGCAGCATCAGGTGCCAGCTCGCCCTGTCGGAGGCGCAGGGCACGCTGCCCTCGCTGCACGATGAGTGCGGGCGGCAGCCCCGCTCCCTGCTCTCCAAGAGCTCCCCTAGGAACGCCGCAAGCCGGGGGCCGCTGGTGCCGCTGGGCCAGCGGGAGCACGCCTGGCTGGTGGCCGTGTCCGCGGGCTGCTGGGCTCAAGTGCGGGGGCTCTTTCTGGAAGAGCCCGAGCTGGCCCTGCAGAGGGACTTCATCTCGGGCTTCACGGTGCTGCACTGGCTGGCCAAGCACGGCGACGGGCCGGGCCTGCAGGAGCTGGCGGCGGCGGCGCGGCACGCCGGGCTGGCGCTGGACGTGGACGCCCGCTCGGGCTGCGGGTACACGCCGCTGCACCTGGCCGCCATACACGGCCACCAGCTTGTCATCAAGGTGCTGGTGCTGCAGCTCGGCTGCCAGGTGCAGGTGCGGGACGGCAGCGGGCGCCGGCCCTGGGAGTACCTGGGCAGCTCCACCTCGGGAGAGATCTGGCAGCTCCTGGAGGCCCCCCGTGGCACCATCATGTTCCCCACGCAGCCCCTGGGCCGCAGCGTCTCCTCTGCCAGCAAGGTCTCGCCGTCCAGCGGCAGGGCAGCGCTGCCTGCCTGCCTCAGGGTGCCGCTCGGCCGTGGGGCAGGGTCCCACCAATCCCACAGCGACAGCGACTGAGCCACCTCCCTTGCATCCCCAGCCAGCGGAGATGGGGCCTTGGTGGCCACCCTGTGAGAGGAAGCCACGCAGGCAGAACAAAAGCTGTGAAACAGACCGAACCTACTGAAGAATGTACTTTTAAATTATTCCAATGAACTGTTGTCTGAGCCTCTCTGCCCTCCCTCCCATTTCTTGCTCTCCTACTGCTGAAAGGATGCAGTGACTACTGGAAGCAGGACAAACCCTCAGCAGACAAGCCTTCTGCAGCCCACAGGGCCTGCACCAGCTGCTGGGTGCAGTCACCATCACCAGCATCAGTGGGACCGTGGCTTTGGGGTGAGGCTCCAGTCTGGCCCCAACCAGGGTAGAACACTTTGCTTTTGCTGACACTGACAGATTGTTGTTGGTCCTGGGGTTTGCAAAACACTTGTTTACAGCACCTAAATTCTGCCAAGTAGTAAAACGACATCCCTTTTTAATCCCAGCAGATTAAAGATGAGTCCCTCTTTTAAAAATGCAGCTGATCAAGATCCAGCCTTCCAGCCAGAGTCCTCAGAGAGCGACTGGCTGTGGCAGAGGGCGGCAGCGGGACAGGCCTGGCAGGGAAGGGCGTTTCCCAGGCCACCTTGCCCACCAGCCCATGCCGAAAGGAATGCAGGGCAGCACCACAGCAGCTACCCGGCGCTGCCCACAGCATCCCTCTGCTCCCTCCTTCCTGCACCTGCAGCTGCTCTCCTCACACCACAGGACTGGGAAGTGGTGCCCGTGTTGTGGCTGCAGCCCTGTTCCCACGGCCCGGGACGGAAAGCATTGCAGCAGGATCCTGCACTGGGCAGAGAAGGAGCTGTGCTGTACGGGTCCCAGCCTTGCACAGGGAAGGCAGGCTCATACCCAGAGCTGTGTTTTCCCAGAGACACCAGCTCTACATTGCCTCTGAGCTGTTCATGTGATGGGGACAGGTGGGACTGGGGAGCCAAGTGTAGCCAAGTGGAGAAATTCCTCAGTTTACAAAAAACAAACTTTAGGAATCTCACTGTGTGGCTCCTATAATTCACTCTGCTCTCTGATTTAGCAGAAATGAGCTTTGAAAGTGTGAACAATTGCAACAAGTTAATCTTGTACCTAATGTGTCTCTGCCATAGATCCTCAGTGGAGGCAGGAAGAGACAGGGATGCAGTGCTGCCAGGTGAGCCCAGGTGTAGGAGCAGTGAAACCGGGACTGCTCAGCCTCAGTGGGAGGCTTTGGGGCACACTGGGGCAGGAATTGGGAGCACTCATGATTTGAGATGTGTGTGAATGGCTGCAGTTTCGGGGAGGAACAGGAACGAGGGCAGCAGAACCTGACCCTTGCATAACGCGCATGCCAGGGAATGCCTCGAGTCCTTGCTCAAGCACTAATTGAGGTCTCCACTTTGCTCCAGGTTTATTCCAGGGAGGAACTCTTTCCCGCAGAAGGGAAGCCACTCTGCCTGCCTCTGGGGCCACAGAAGTTTGTGGCCTTTCCCCAGCCTGTTCTTCTCCTCTTACAGGGGAAAGAGCTCAGTAAAGCAAAGCAGTGTCCTGCCAGTGATCATTCCTCTCTGGGACGACAACACTAACTTGAACTCGTAAGAAATTCAGCTGTGAAGTGGCCTCTGAGCCACTGGCATGAGAACATGGAGGGTCCCCCAAGACCCTTCTCACCCCCTAGCAGGAGGAATCCTGTGTATCCCCCTTCCTCTTCAGTCCAGCTGGGGTTTATAGTCCAGGTCACACCAACACGCCAAGTGGCTGCTGCCTGGTAAAACAATGAAGCCTTTTCCACCCCATTTAGAGCCATTGTCATTATTCACATCATGCAGCAGGCTCCCTTGGGAAAGGGCTCCCTAAAGCCTTCCACAAGCCTTGGCTACCAGCTCCTAAAAGCAGCCCTGGGGATGCCAGGGATGCCACCAGAGCCTTCCTGTGGAGGGTTCCTCAGAAGGAACCCCAAATGGAAGGAGTTTGTGAGCTGACTGAAGCTGGGGTGGGGGAGCATATTTTTTCTCCAAGGACAGCTTCCAAAGAACAAGGTTTTCCCCTTTGTATCTCCCATGCTGCTCAGACAGTGCTACCTTGGGATTCTCATCTTACAGCCTTTCCCTGACCTTTCTCCGTGACGCAAGCCTAAGCGGCAGTGTTTTTTTTTCCTGAACACTGTTTCAAACCTCTCCTGTCATCTGTTTCAGAGCCCTTTTCTCTCCCTAGCAGTGTTGGCAGACTGCTGGACTAAGTAAGCTGTGGCCTAATTTTGTGATCACTGTTTGCTTGCCTATTGAGATGACACAGATAAGCTGGTTTCTCCAATTTTTAAATCACAGAGCAACTGTCAGGAAGCTCAAAACTTTCCATTCTGGATTCAATGTGCATTCACTCTGGTTTATCACATCAGTGGTACCAGGACTGCTTCCATTGCTGATACTGCACAGCTCCTACACCACACTTGGGGGAATAACCACTCTTTTAACTCCCAGAAAGTCTCGTCCTCCCAAGTTTTCTGTTGGTGAAATAAGCAGTGGGCAGAACGAAACCTGAATCCCCAGCCCATGACGGGAATCACACTGCTGCCCTGGTGGATCACAGATCCAGTCAGCCAGGAGTAATCCAGCACAGGATTTATATGCACGCAGCCTGAGCATCTCCAAGACCTCCTCATCTCCTTGCTACTTACTTGTCATTGTGCCCGGCCCCTTCCACACCTGTGCACGCTGCTGTTTCCTCATTGCAGCTGGACGTGGCTCCCTGCCTCACGCCCAGTCCAGGCATCTGACTTTGCACCGCCCTGAAACACAGGACACGCCATGGATTAACTCCCAGCAGGACTCTGCCCTCTCCCCTCGCTGCATTTCAAACACACCTCCCACTTGGCGGCCGCTGCCGATCAGGTGCACCCCTCCTCTGAGCCACGCTTGTCTCCGATCAGCTGCAGTCCTGCACAGGGGAGGGTGTTTCCATGCCTTGGCCTTGGCCCAGCGCGGGCTGTCAAACCTGAGCCTTAGGAAGCTCTGGCAAAGGTAACCCCTCATCAGCCGCCCCTGCTGCCGGGCACACCCCTTCACACCCAGGGAGCACGGCACGGCACGGCACGGCACGGCTGGATTCACACGGCTGCACAGAGACTGCAGGCTGGAGTGATGGTGGCAGCGCAGCTCAACCAACACAAGAGCCTTTCGTGCAATTAAAAAAGTGCTCCTGGGCAAAGCAGGTGAGCGAGACAGAGCATTGCGAACCGGACCTAATGGCCAGGGGACCCTTTATATCACAAAATACACTTTTTTCCCTACTGTGACAAATGTCATTTGAATTAAATAGTTCGTATACAGCTCCACAGTAAGGAGGAAGTATTGCACACTTTTTGCAAATACTGAAACAATCCCAATTTGCTACCAAATCCTGTTCAAGCTAGAATTTCTCATGACTACATTTACTACAAGTAGCAGCAGATGGTAAGTCAGCAGAGTGGAGTTCAGAATAAGAACCCTCCCCCCAATTAACAGGAATGCCTGAATTTCCCCAGTAAATGAGAACTGTTAGCCTTTCAGGGAAAAACAAATATTGTCTTTGGAAACTCTGGGAAGCACGAAAAGGAGAATGCTTCGTTTAGTTAAATTAATACCCCTCATCCCCATCATGAGTCTATTGCAGCACAGAAAATGTGTTTTACCATTAATTAAAAGACATGTATTTTGGGATACCAAGAAAAGCTTGGTACAGAGGCACTATTGTGTTAAGTACCTATTGCACATATTGCCATACTTGTCTGTGAAGACACAGATGGGTGATCATGTGGAGGTTGTTTTTTTTTTTCCTTAGAGCTGTTAATTTGACCTGGTGGAGCAAACTATTTTTTGGATGATTTAAATAAGCCTAAGGCTCATGGTATTTTAAATCTGGATTGGATTTCAGCAAAGGCACTTCAGCTCCTCATACCTATCAGAACTTCCTTACCATACAGCCTGTCATAAAATAAAAGCCCCCAAATCTGTTTGTGAAATAGATCTTCACACTGCTCTTAAGAACTTTTAGGTCTGATAATACTGGAGGAAAGCACAAAACTGCTCATGGCAGATGGATCAGATAAAGATTTTGGGTGCTTCTGTTGCTCTGTGATAGTGTTTCACAGGCAGCCACGCTCTGTGTGCTCAAAAGCCACAAGCTATTTAAAATTAATTGCTTAGGAAGACCCAGTTTCTGTTGTGAAGGAGACGCCCAGCAAACCATTGGCAAGGTCCTCCACACAGGCATGTCCGACTGGCCTCAGTCTGCATTTCTAACGCTGCCATAGCGAGCAGGGACCAAAATCCTTCAGCATGTGTCCCAGCAGCTTCTCCCTTGCTGCAGGGCCTCTAGCAGGAGAGCTCCCAGATTAAATATTTTCTTTTGGCCTTCCTGAGTCACAGCTCTAGAGCGAAGGAATGTTCTGATGAATTTGATACCAGAAGAGGTATTTTAGAGACTTTAATGAAGTCCAGAACATTTCAGTGGCGCTGGGAATCAGAAGAATTTGAACTGGTGCGTGCCACAGGCCTGGAGTCCTGTAGAAATTCCACAGGAACAAATAGCTTTGCAGACCAAGCAGAGGGCAGGTGTTAGTGCAGGTTGTCCAAAGTCCACGTGGGAGGTGCGTGCCACTGCTAAACAGCAGAGAACATGGAAGGGACGTGGCAAGGTCTGGAGTGTCACTTGGAGACAGGACAAGAGGTGCTTCCCAGGCCCTAAGGGGGAGTGTTGTTGGTACAGCGATGCAGAGCTGTGCTCCCTCCATCCCATCCACAAACACTGCACCCTCCTTATCTCCCCAGTGCTTCTCACACTGCCTGGTGACACTATCTAAAGTGACCCTAGAACAAACCAGGGAGCTGATAAGGATGAGGGCAGGGCTTGTCCTCAGAGCCAGGCTGCTGGCAAGCCTGCTGGTGGCCAGGGAGGACAGAGGGGCTAAGGGAGAAGCAGCCAGTGCTGCTCACTTGCACCCTGCAGGGCTTTGGTGCAGGCTGTGACAACCTTGGGGACAGCAGCAGCTGACTCTCCTCACCCAAGGGACAGCCTGCCTGTCACTGTGGATTGCTTCACATCCCTGCCTGGCCATGCCAGTGCCCTGGCTCTGCCCATGCAGCAGCTGGGGAACCGAGGTGGGACCCTGTGCTGTGTCCCTGGCTTCACCCCCAGAGCTGCACCGCCTCCTGTGTCTGAGCAGCACCTTGTGCCAAGCGGCACCAAGTCACCTGAAGGCAGGAAGACCTCTGCTGGGCACCTGCTGAATATTACTGAAGAGTGAAAATGCAAACACTGCAAGGGGATTAACTCTTACATAAGAAAGCGTGCATGGAGCAGTCCAATGCATTAAGAAATAATCTTGTTCTTTTCCTTCCTTGTGCTAAAATACTTCACCTGAGTTTCCAGCTCATATTATCAAGGCAAAGAACATAAAGCCTGACTTTTGTTTTAACATATTTTCTGCTTTATAAGCCACAAGGCTGCTGACTTGTATGGATTCTCCCCATCTGAGTCCTGATCATTGCAGTGCAGGAAAAGGCAAGGAATGTACTCAACAATGAGCCATTGCATGGCACCAGACAGGGTGCACATCTCATTGACTGGATGTAGTGTGAGAGTTCTAGAAGGAAAAAAAGAGGAATGAAGTGCTCTTGCCAAGGCAGGGAGGCTTCCAGGGAAGTGGCTTTAATAAACACCATCTCCAGGAGGTCACTAAGCCTGCCAGTCTCGCCTGCAGGTTAAGATGCACAGATGGGCAGAGTCAAGGGAAGTTGCACATTTTTCTTTGCATAAACACTAGAACTGGTTTAGTCATATGCTGAGTGGCCTGCTCAGGGGGAATGCAGATGCTTGAGCTCGGGAGTTATTTGCATGGGATTTGGATTCTTTGTCTCTTTCCTTGATAAGTACTGAGTAGATGATTTAAGCAAAGATCTTGCCACTCTGCCCTCTCCATGGTTTCTCGCTGCTGCCTCACAAGAAGTCAAGGTTGCTGTTCCTCACATTGGTGCCTGTAGATTGAATGTGGGCTGACATTTTAGCTGGTGGAGACGAGCAGCAGTCAGCCATGGATCTGGGCTGCGCTCGCCCTGGGCACACTCTCACTCGCCAGGGGAGGGCAGAGTGGCAGTGGAGCTGCCACCTCTGCTGCGTTAGGGCACACACTCGCCTCTGGGCTCTCCCCTGGGATGAGGCCTGCCTGGCCCTGCAGTGTCTGGTGGTTCAGAATGAGCAGTGTTAATATTCCTTCAAAGATTGCTACATTTGTAATCAGTGTGTTCTTTCCAAGGCATTCTCCAAATAACTTGTCGACCATTTTCTCTTGCCTAAAGTTGAATTCAAGAAACTTGAGCCAGCCTAAATACAATCCCTTCTCACTGTGGGTGGCTCAAAGGAGACCAATTCTGGCACACACATGTTCTTGTGGGAAAGAACTCCAGATGGCTTGAGTTTCTGAGCCACCCTGGCATGCTGTATGTGCTATGTCAGGCTGAAGAGAGCTCTGCTAAGCCAGTCTAACCTAAGCTTGCTGAAACGCTTTTGTGGACACTGTCCCACCCTGCCCAAAGTCACTCTGAGGGGTTTTCCTCCATCAGCTAGAGCAAAGCCTCTAAACAAGAAACTGCTTCACAGCCTTTCAGTCCAAGGGAAACCTCTGCCTTGCAGGTTTTGTAGAATGAGAGCAACATAAAGAAAATCAAGCCTTACAATCCTAAGGCGATCAGCCCAATCTGGTGCAGCCACCTCAGCTCAAAAAGAAAGCCCCTCAGGATCCCCCTCACTCACATGGCATCCAGATTCCAGCTCCACTGCTGGAGTTACCCTGTGGGCCCAATGCAGGCGTGCTCCCTTTCACCTTTCCTCACCTCCTGTCCACCATGGGGACACCTTCAAGGCCTGCACAGATTTTATCCAGCAGGTTAAGGATAGAAATATCCATAGTCCCCATCTTCAGCCCCCACACAAGTCCCCTTGGTCATGAGGTGCAAATCAAACCCGAATTGTCTAGACCACAGGAACACATAAGGCTTGGGAAGTGCTGCTTTCCTGCTGCAACATCTTGGTGAAAAGTGTTGCAGGGTCTGTTCCCTGCTGCAGAAGTTTGCAGTGTGCTCACAGATGTAAAGTAAACAGCAGAAAACGAGCACTTGGAGCTGCCTGAGGTGACAGACCTCGAGGAAACTCGAAGGGTCAGCAACCCATGGGCTCTGCCAGGAGTTCCCATTGCTTGACTGAGATCTCTGTGACCTGCAAAGGGGAGGCAAAGATGGACCTGAATTCCTAATCACACATCCAGCGAGGAACAAATGCAATCAGCTCCTTTCAGGTGAGGCAGGAAGCTCTGAGGGGAGCTGTTTGCTGCCTGCAAATTTAAAAGGTAAAGGAGGGATGTGCCAGAGTGAAGTGAGTCCAACAAAACAAAGGCCCAGTTCTCCTGGGTAGATAACAACTTGCTCTAGTTAAATATAATCCACTGAGAGATGACACAACAGCACGGATTATCAGCTTGGGTCAGTGTTAATGAGGAAATAGAATGAGGAGACATACTTTAAATTCCTTTAAACTCCTTTCATCACTGTGACAGTGCAAGAAGTTCTTTATAATTAATTTATAATTAACCTGGACTAGAGGTACTTCCCTTTTAATGTAGGGAAAGCTGAAATCAGGAAGCCCTCAGGGATAAAAAGGCTGCAGTGCCATGTGGCCATGCAACCCCAGCTGGTATCCAGTGCAGACTGGACCTTCCTGGCACAAATTCCCAGTGAGGCAGTGCTCTGGGAGCACCTCTGCCACGCTGGAGAGTGGCTCCTTGAGTCACTCAGCCTTCCAAGAGCACTTCTTCCTGGGAGTCTGGCTCCATTCCTCTGTGATATCCAGCCAAGCCCTAGGGTTTCTCCCAAGGACAGCACGGGGCTGGGAGATGCCATGGTGGTGAGAGCATTGTTTTAGCCAGCTCTGCGGCAGGGTCCAGGGAAACCAAGTGCAGCTGAACTCTTCAGGGGGTCGTGACTACTCAAGCAAAAAGGCAGAAACTTCTCAGATGAGACAAACTAATGTGCTGTGGTAGCAACAGAAAGAAACAGACACTTCAGCAGTAGGATTGCTTAAGTTCAAGTGCCCAGATATTCCAAAGAGAAAGGAAACAGCCTGTGAGTGTATATAGAAATGCAATGTATATATCTGTTATGCTGTAACAGAATAATATTTAGGTTGCAAGGGGCTATTGCTGAGAACAGAACCCCATGCAGACAGTATTGACACAAATATTCCCTAAAGCCGGCGTGAGAAAAAGATGCAGAATTGCCTGATGAACTGAGAACGAACTTAGAAAGTGAAAAAACAAACCCTGACTGAGCGCAAACTGTAAGCTTTGTCCCATGCTAGGAAAGGGTGAGGGCTTTCTCCTGCCATTATTTTACAGCAGATCCCTTGGATCGGAGCAGTTCTCCCTGCCCGGTCAGTGTTAGTGATGGAGAGGAGTGGCTCTGAAGCAGTGGTGTCCTCCCAAAGCGTGCACACACAGCACTGTGAGCTGGCCCCTGGGCTGGATGCCTTCTCCAAAGAGGAGAAAGCTTCTGCTCGCTCTTTGTGCAACAAGCACAGCCACGAGTGACTCGGGATGTGTGGCACCAACAACCAGCAGTGTGTATGGGCTCAGAGCACGACACACCAGGCACTGAGCAGCCAGCAGGCATCTCAGGTCACACCCTGCTCCTCGAGGTAGCCAGCAGCAGGGTGTGTCCTCAGACCTTGCCGAAGCAAGGAAAAGCCATTTCTAAGGACAGCAGTGATTAGCCAGGAATATGACTTGGCCAAAGGCTAGGGTGTATGTGCTCTCACCCGAGATTAAAAAGAGTAACACTCAGCATGCTGCACCCTTCGCTTCTAAGGCAAATCTGGGACATTTCTAGGGAGTTACAAGAAAATCAGATTGCCCAGTTGTCTGCCTTCAGCCTGGCAAAGCAAGAGATGAATAAAGATTTTTGGCTGGAGACCTGGTGCTGGGCAGGACCCTGTACCCACAGGCAATCCCACAAGATCAAGTACTGGGAGACCAGCTCTAATTTTCTCCAGAGCTGAAAACTCCTCTGTGCATCGCCTCTGGATGAGCAGGAGATGACTCTTCTCTCCCAGCTTCTGCCAGAGCTGCCCAGTGGGTGCAACACTCTGCTCCAAAAGCAGGTAGAGAGCTGTGACCCCTGAAATGGGAACACTTGCACTGTGTGTGCCCTGCTACTCTCTGTCAGGGCTGTACTGACCCAGGCAGGGCTCACCTGGCCTCTTGTGCCCAAGGTTCTCCTCAGAACATCCCAGCTGGAGCTGGGCAGTGAGAGGGGCTCGCATGGGGCAGTGCCTGTCCCTTTCTCTCCCAGCCCTCTGCCTGCCTGCTGTGGGTGCAGGGGATGGGAGTGCCCGAGTCCCCTTCCTGCAGCAGGTGCAGGGTGTGCTTTGCCTCAGGTTGTGCAGGGAGGCTGGCATCATCCCCCATGGGTGGGATTGCCCAAGGTGGCCTTGCTTTGCAGCCTGCCTTGCTTCACCAGCCCTCTGAAGGGCAAAGACACCCATTGTGTTCCCCATTTTTGTCCCACTTAATCCCTGGGATGAAGCATTGTACACCTTGCTGATTTCGTAGCAAGGTCTTTAAACCCAAAAGACCACAGGCTTTGCTGCCAAACCAACCAGTGCAGAGCACTCAAGGACAACAAACAGTGCAGTCTCCCTGTGTTATTAGAAAGGTAATTCCCTGTCTGAAGGACAGAGGAGGAAACTTCAGGCTAGAAGAGCAGCTCTCACGAAATGTGCATATCGGGAATCAGAGGGCTCAGCACTGAAAGGAGGACAGAAGTCTCCAAGGATTTCACAGAGCTGAAAGGAAAACAAATACACAAACCCAACAGAGCAAAGAGAATTTGCTCAACCCCTCACGCGTGCCAGGGAACAACTGCACAGGAACTCGGGTGCCTAAAGCCTGTCTCTAACATGTGATCCCGGCTAACACTGCTGCCAAGGGGGCTAACTTAAGGTGGAATTAGGTGAGATTTCTCCAAACTCTCCATGGAGGGGGCCTGCTCTCAGTGGATTTGCTATCTGCATGGACTCTGCTCCCACAGCAAACTCCTGACTTCTGCATGGCTCTTGTGAGTGCACAGGATGGCCAGGGAGTTAGCTGGAGGTGTGGGGTTTTCCGTACAGCACTTGCAGTCAGCATTTTGTCCTCTTTTATGCACCTCAGTCACAGGGCTGCAATCAGAGCTTGTGACTTTTTATTTCAAACGCGGGTCAGCTTGGCTGAAACACCACGGGAATGTTCTGAAGTGGGTGTGGGGGATATCTGGGTTAAAAGGATGGGGTCACTAACAGCTCCAGTGACGTTCCAGCAGGGCAGTGTTCCCCACCACCAGCCAGGCAGCGATTCCTGCACTGTGTTGTGAGGTGCCCGGGCAGGTCACGGCTCAGCAAGCAGCACACTGTGCTTATACAGGAGCTCTCCCTGTGGCTTTACAGGCAGCATTGGGAAGCTGCGTGTCCTTTGTGCCACTTCAGGCCTCAGGGAAACTGAGGCACAGAGGCCTGAGGACCCTGCTAAAGCCCACACAGAGGTACAGGCGGATGCAGTGACACGGCTCCCAGAGCCTCGGGGCAGTCACGCTCGGTGCTTCTGGGGGCACAGGAGCCTGGCACGGCAGGGGCCGGGCACCGGCTGCGATAGCAGGCTCCTCTGCCGTCCTGCCGGCTGTACACAGCCCGGCCCGGCCTCCTCCTCCCCGAACAAAGCATTTCTCTTTTCCCTCCGGAGCCCTGTGCAGCTGGAATGGAACCAGCGAGACCGTGCTACTTTTCAAAAGCCGCAGCCTGAATTCTCACGTCTACTTAGGGCTCCACACCGCCAACCTTAACTTTTTAGGCACTGCTGAAGTGCTGACATGGGCTGTACCCAACCTGGCTTTCAGTTCATTTTTCATTTCATTTAAGTGCAGTAAGCCAGGCTTTGTACCCAGGGTCTCCTGCCAGTCCAGGCTCCTCGCAGGCTCCGGGCTGGGCTGGGAGAGCACATCCACCCCGCTGCACAGAGGAGCCACTTGGCAGCAGGAACAGGAGGACTCCCAACCCTGATTTTAGACACAGACCGCCGAACAAAAAGCAGCCACCTCGCTCCTAACACAGAACAGCACTCGGAACCAAGAGACACCGCATAGCAGCTAGCAGAGCTTACAGCGATGATTTCTAGGATCGTGCAGAAGCAACCGATCACCAGTTCTTGAAACCATACTCAAACCGCCTGATAAGAACGGTATCAATAGAACTGTGTTGCTGCCGCCTGTGAATGGCTCCAGCAGAGGCGATCAATCAATCCCTCCCTTCTTCACCCCCCACGATCATGTGATGTGAGCGAGTAAATCCGCCGGAGCTGGTCGCTGCGTCACTGCTGCTCGGAGAAGGGGCTGGGGCTGCTCTGCCCGCTGGTGCCTGCAGCATGGAGAAAGTGAGTGCCGCCTGCGAGCCGCGCTGCTGGTAACCCGGCAGCGCTCGGACCAGGCTGTGGGTTTTGGGAGTGGTGCCAGAGAGCAGGATTAGCTGAGAGGAAATGCAAGCTTGATAGATGGCTGTGGGAGGAATCCTTAGGGCTAACCAGTTTCCTGTCCTCTTCTCTAGCATGTTATCTCAGTGGGGAAACTGAGGAATGTTTATATTCTCAAGTACTCTAAAGGTTTGCAACTCTACAGTTTCCAGGTTGTTTTTAATGTCTTTCCATTAACCTGTGTTTTTCATTCTGGGAGGATGCCTTTTGGGTGCAGGAGTGGGTTAACTCCGGATGCAACAGGAGAGGAGAGCAGGCTGGCAGTGTATCCTAACCCTCCCCTTTCCTCGAAAGCCCCCCCGGGCGCAGGGCTGCATTCCAGAGCCAGGAGGCAGAGTTAGTGCCTGGGGATGAGCATTTAGTGACTCGAGGAACCCTGACCTCAGCGGGCTGTGTGCGGGCAGGAGGGCAAGGACAGCTCGGGGGGCTGGGGGGCAGTGACAGGAAAGCTGATTTAGAATTTGCCTCCCTACCTGACCAGCACACCGGTGAATAGCTCGGCACATTGCTGCTGTAGCAGCTGGTGAATCACCTCCACACTGGGCTTGTGTGGCCAGGCTTTGCTAACAGAGGGGACTACCAGAGAGGCTGCCAGAAGCTCCCCCACGTCGGGCAGAGGCTCCAGGATGGACACAGTGCTTGGCCAAGGCCGAGCCATCAGCGAGGGAGGAGTGTCTCTGATAATGCCTGCAGCCTGTGGTGAAGGCCATGGCGAGGCAGCTGTCCCTCTGCAGCCCACACATGTCAACAGGCAGGCACAGCACAGCCCAGGGAGGATTCCTTGCAGGAGGGGGATGCCCAAAGAAGGCTGTGACCCTGTGGAAAGGGACCTGTGTTGGAGCAGCTGGTGAAGAGCTGTAGCTCACATGGAGGACTTAGAGAGGGACCCACACTGAGCAGGAAAACTCCTGGAGCGGTGGCAGAAACATCCTGTGATGAGCTGACTGTGAACCCCTGCCCTCTGCCACTGAAGGGGTAGAGCCCAGGAAGGAGTGGGGGGGAAGGCATTTTTAAGGCCTGTTTCACTTCTCATTATCCTGCTCTGATTTTAATTAGTAAAAAAATCAATTAATCTTGCCAAGCTGACTTCGGTTTTCCTGTGACAGTAACCAGTGAGAGACCTCTCCTGTCTTTGATTCAACTTGTGAGCCCTTTGCTGTATTTTCTCCCCCCACCCAGTTGTGACAGAGTGGCCTCCAGCCAGGGCCAACCCACCACTGCTCCTGGTGCTGCTTCGGGGAGTGGGAGATGCCTGTGGGATGGGCAGGTGGCCTGACTCAGCCCTTTCTCTAGCACAAAACTCATGTTTGGGTCGGCCAGAGCTGCTTTGTGCCCTCTGGAAGCCTTGCCTTGGGATAGATTAACTCCTGTGGTTTGGCCCTGCAGGGACTGGTTGTTACTCAGCTGGATGTGGTGCCTGGTGAGTGCATCAAGGTCAAAGGCAAGATCGAGTCTGATGCCAAAGGGTGAGTGAGTTGGCAAATGGGTTTTTGGAGTGCTGGGGAAAGGCAGAGCTCCTGGCAGCAGGAGCTGCTGCACTGGCACCCCTGTGCACTGGCTGTGTTTCCCCAGGTTTGCTGTCAATGTCGGGAAGGACAGCAGCACCCTCCTGCTGCACTTCAACCCTCGCTTTGACTGCCACGGGGATGTCAACACCATTGTGTGCAACTCCAAGGATGATGGCGCCTGGGGGGAGGAGGACAGGAAGGATGACTTTCCCTTCCAGCAGGGTGACAAGATTGAGGTGAGGCCCCAGGGCTGTGGGCACAGCTTTTTAGTGCTGCAGAAGGAGCAAGCATGGAAAGGGGAGTGAGCCACAGGGGAAGGGGCTGGCAGCTAAAGCCAAGAAGAGTCTGGAGCTGCGCTGCCCAAGGCAATGCCCAGCAGCTCACCTGTGCTGAGTGCCCCACTCTGGGCTGCTGTTGGAGGCAGTGACAGCACTGAGCTGGGACTCAGCCTGGCTCTGTCTCATCCCAGCTGCAAAAGCTTTCTCCCTTCCATGCCCCTGCTGGCCAGGGAGGAGGCTGAGCTGCTGAGCACAGCCTTGGCAGCAGCAGCCACCTCTGCTGTCCTGTGCCCACTGGAGGTACTGGAGAGGGAGCAAACCTGGGAGCTGTCATGTGTCAGCCTTCCTTCATCCCTTCCCTCCCTGGGCTCTCTGCAGATGTGCATCTCCTTCGATGAAACCGAGGCGACAGTGAAGCTGCCCGAGGCAGAGTTCAAATTCCCAAATCGGCTGGGCATGGAGAAAATTGAGTACCTGGCGGTGGAGGGTGACTTCAAAGTCAAAGCCATTAAGTTCAGCTAACAGCTCTGGCTTGGTTTGTTTTGTGTTCTGCCCCATGTAGTGAAATAAACCAAAACTTGCAATGGCTGCTTCCTCTGCTCTTTCCTGCTCTACTCTGCTTGCTCCTGTGTGTGCTGTGGGGGTGGGCAAGGAGGGGATGTGCATCCAGCCATTTTCCTCCTTAGACTGCAGCCCTGCAGCTGCTCCTGAGCTAGGCACGAGCCTGGCAAAGCCTGACTGACTGTGAGTGAAGCTGCCTTAGCTGTAGTTGCTCCATTGACCCTGCTGGCTACACTGAGTGGTCCCTGTCTGGTTTCTCAAGTGTAGGACTAGTAGGAACAAGTGTATGGTGGGTGTCCATTGTGCCATCTCTGACCATGCTGAGGATGGGGCACTGACAGGGGACTCAGGGCATGGCTTCTGCTCTTGGCAAGAGCTTTGCTTTCCCAGAACCTGCTCAGCAGTTGTGTGCATTGCAGGCTGGCTCTGGTGTACCTGAGGAGCAGCCAAGAGGAGGCAGGCTGGGCTACCTGCACCTGCTGGGGAAAAGATGTGGAATGAAAGGTGGAGTCTGACAGAAAGCTCAGGACTGACTGGAGAGAATCCAGGCTATCCCTGGTGCTTGAGAAGTGTTGACACTGCCAGAGGATCAGGTACCATGAAGTCAGGGGCTGAGCAACAGCTCAGCTATGTGTGACAAACCCTGTGGCAGTCTGTGGTCAGGGTCTGGAACGCTTCCCTGCGCTGGTACCCAACAGATGACCAGGGCACTTCATCCTGAGTGCATCCACACAACTAACTGCAGCTAGGCAGGTGAGGAAGGAAAAATGCTTCCTGAAGAGTCTTGTGTGCTTACAACCTCTGTACTCATGCAATGCCTTGGAGTGTGTCTGCTGCTCTTTCCCCACAGCCTGCTGCTCATGCTGACCCAAGACAGGGCTGGAGCTGGGACTGCCGAGACATTTGAGGAGCGATGGAAAGTAAGGAAATCCTGCATGCTGTGTGACTGTGCTGCCCAGTGTGGCTCAGTAGCAGCCTGTGCAGGTGAGGCCTGCTGTCAGGGGCTGGAATGTGATCCCTGCTGGCTAATCTCGGCACAGCTGCTGCTTGGACAGCTGCTTGGGCAGGGCAACACCCCTCTGTGGAGAGTTTTTATGGGGAGGCTGAGGGGCTGCCTTCCTTCAGCAGCACTGTCCCACCCTGCAGTGCTGCTCTGCTCGGAGCTGGGCACCCCCCGGGGAGAGGCAGGAGCCCTGCAGGGCAGGGGCATGGATAATGGAGGGATTCATTCCTGTCCTGCAGCTACTCCATCACTTAGGGGATGGGAAGATAAGTGTTTAGAGGCTTGCGTTTGTTTATTAGGGAAAGCTAAAGACTGGTGCTTTGCCTTGCCAGGTGAGACTTGGGATTTTTCTTTTGCAGGGTATGTGGGTTGGGGAGTTGGGGAAGAGAGAACAATTTTTGTCTTGTGTCTGCCTCTGTCACATAACCTGGCTGAAGGTAAGTTCAAGCAGATATGTGACACTGAATAAGTACAAAGTGATGATGTAGCTTGTAGGAGAGCTTACAGCTCTGTGTGTGTGTGTCTGTTCCAGGGTGCCCTGGTCAGGTGAGGTCTGTGTGTATCACAACTGTCAAGAATAAAGCTAATCTCCTTTTTTGCCCTTAAGCTGGCAGTCCTGATTGCCAGGTAGGCTAGCCACAAGTGTTCCTGACTGTGGCACAAACAGCACCTTCCTGGGGACCACCCCCTCCTGCACTTCCCACGAGAATTAATTTGCTTTATCCTGCTTTTCAGCACTGGCAGCTACCACTGAGGAGACCACAAAACAGGAGAAAGGGTAGGAAGGAAGCATCTCTTTGCCAGCATTTCTTGTTGCTTGAGCCTTTTCTCCCAGTCCAGGAGCTATAAATAAGCCTGTTCCTCTAAGTGACACCAGGAAATGCAGAGTGCCCTGGCTGGCTCCTGGAGTGGTGACAAGGCTTTGTCCCTCGCTAGAGCCACTGGCCAAGCCAGAACTCCACGGCCTGCTGCAGAGGGGAGGGTCACAAAGAATGGGCAAGTGATGCTTGTCCCTGCCAAATGTGCTCTCCTGAACCACACAGGGAACTTATGTCAAGGTTTCTGGGAGAACCCTGAGCTCTGCTTGCTGTGGGGAGGAGCAGAAAGCACCACAGCATGGCCAAAGGCTGCAGTTTAGCTTTCTCTGTTGAATTTAAATCCTGCACAGTGACCATTTTATTTCTTAACAACATCCCAGCCAGGGAAAATGGGACCTCAAAAACCTTACAAAGCAGTTGTGAGGCTGTGGTATTACATGGACACTTAGTTGGGTGTGAGAAGAACTTTTTTCAGTGGAGCAGGCTGCTCAGGGAAGTAAGTGGTGGAGTCACCATGCCTGCAGGTACTTAGAGAAGGTGGAGATGTGGCACTTGGGGGCACAGTGGTGGATTTAGTAGTGTTAGCATTACAGCTGCACTTGACTTTAGGGTCTTTTTTAACCCAAACGATTTTATCAGCACAGATTAAGTGATAGGTGCTTTCACTTCACATCTTGGAAGATGGGAACAAATAACCAATTAAAAAAAAAATAAAAATAGTTTAGCAGCAATAAACTACACAGGAATTAAAATCTCATGCACAGCTTAAAAGAGCAGTGAGGGCTAAGACACACCAGCAGCTTTGTCTTCTGAGAAAATAACCTCTCCCTGAGCAGTTCACACTAACTTCACTCGACAGAAATAGGCCATCCAAGTGGCTACAAGAGCCTGCGTTTGGCACTGATTGTCACAGCCTCAAAACACAGTCAGAGGACACTGTGCACCAAAGGAGCTGGGTGCTAGGGAAGCTGAGGGGCAGCCCTAGGTGAGGCACGAGATCCAGCAGGGTTTCTCCCCATGGAATTCACGAGTCTGACAATTTCTTCCAAACAAAACGCATAGGAAATTAACCAACAGCCCATGTACAAAATGAGGAGGCCACAGCAGCCAGCTGTGTGGGAGGTGACTGCCATGCTCCTCCCTCAGCACCAGCTCCAATATGTACAAACCAAAGGGCGCTTCACCTCTCGCTTCACAAATTCAGCTCACACCTCGTCACCTCATCACTGCCCTGGGGCAGCACAAAGGAGACCATGAGCACACCATTGTCCTTTCGCAGGCACTGGGGATATCCTTGGGGTCAGACAGGTACTGACCCTGTAGCTGTCC
>VRYO01000180.1:9631369-9649228 GCA_009812075.1 Sialia sialis
AGGGTTCTGTGGTCAGACCCCTCACCCACAGGGCTCCCCTCAGCCGCTCCCTAAGATGGTGGCGGGGGGCCCTTCGTGAGGTAAAATGGTTCCTGCCAAAGTGCTCCCTTTCTCTCCCAGAACCTCCTGTCACAGATTCGCATACTCCAATTTCATCCCTTCTAAGCTGTTGTGGTTTTTTTCTTTATTTTTTCATTTTAAAAAAATTTAATCTGTTTTATTTTACCTCAGTAAAAGCACAAGTACCTCATGAGCAGTTTCCCCTATACTCCATCACGTTTTCACTAGCTCTTACCCTCCCCAGCTGAATGATGCCCTATTTTTTTTGTTTTTTCCTTTTGCATTTCAGTTCTCAAAGTTTATTTAGTGCTAAAATGAGCAGTTGAAGAAGTATGGCTGGATTTTCTCACTTGAAATCTCCCTGCTGCTCAGTGCAGCCCCAGCAGAAGGCCGCAGCCTCAGGGTGCAAGCCGCAGAGGAAAACGCTGCCTGGATCACATGTACCATTTTCTATATGGTGTAGGGGAAAACGAGCCCTTTTCCCAATCCCAAAGCAGGCAGAGCCACACTGACACCCCTCTCCAGCTTGTCTGAGGGGGCTGAGCCCGGCTGGCTCCATCTCCCCGACATCTTGAAACGGGCAAGAAGAAAGCACATTTTTGCAATGGTTTTTGGCAGGCTGCACAAAGGCTGGCCACAGACACACATCCAGTTGCACAACACAAAGGCTGGTTGTTCAGTAACACACGGACAGAAAAACCTGTAACACACCAGAGCTGCAGGACGCTCGCTTCGTGTGCTGAGCACGAGCAGCGCTCCTGTGGGAACACAGCCAAGCCTGACACTGTGCCCCAGTCAGGACACATCCCCTCTGCAGGGCTATAAAGGGATCAACAGCTCCTGTACAAACACTGGCCTGGGGGGTGGTGACTGAGGGGTCTCTAGGTGTGTCTCAGTTCGCTCACGCTGATTTAAAGCAGGAGCTCTTGGATGAAAAGTTCGTTCTGTTCCCTGTTTTGCAAAGGACAGGATTTATGTGGAGTGAGTATGGAGTGCTATCCAGTCTGCTTCACTCACTCCTCTTAATTACCAGCCTAAACAATCACGACAGCAGCCGAGTTGTAAAGATGATGGATAAACTGACACAGAAACTGCTGTCATGCTCTGGGTTTGACCACTTTTATAGGTAGCCCTCACAGAAGATCCTGTGTGCAAACTTACAACCAGCAGACCCTGGTGTGTAAACACTCTACTAGATTTAGTCTTGAGGAAAGCATCTGATGTGAATTCCTTGTGACCGTCAGTCGCCCGAGGGCTGTGACAAAAAGAGGCCAGTTTTAAGTTGGATGAGTAGATTTTCCTGGAGCTTGTATCACATGCATGCTGCTAGAAGCACGTGAGGCCTTCCTGAGAGCTGGCCTGCTTTGACAGGAGATAATCATTTAAGGGATGCTGACCCAGGAAAAAGGCTGTTCCTAACTAATGGTTTTGGTTTTGTACAAGGAGATTTCACTTGGAACTGGCACCACGTGTCACAAGTGTAACTGCTTTGTCCTTACCAGGGTTTTCCTCAAGTCACCCAAGGGAGATGCGTGCTTTGCCACTGTGCCTGTAGCCAGCTGGAGGTGGCTGTCACACGATCCTCCAACAGCCCATGACTTACCTGGAGACAGCTGTGGAGAAGGTGCTTCACCCAGGTACCACAAACTGACTTGGGAAGGAGCCCCACCCATCGTTACCCACAAACATCGTTATCTACACCCAGGCTGGCAAACATCCCTGCGGCAGGGTGGGAGCTAGGGCATTCCACACCAACATCCAAACCACACCTTTCTGTTAGAAAAATAAGGCTCATTTTTAGAAATAATTGCCAAGCTGCAGATGTGTTTTGGGGAAGCGGTAGCACAGCACATTGCGCTCACTATATTTGGTGTACTGGCTTTCTCCACTGCAATACAGGTTCAGTTTTAAAAACCTTAGCCAGACCCAAAATGCAGATTTGTGTAAGTTTACAAGAACTGGACAGTAAGTGTAAAATTCTGTCCCTGGTATTCCTGTCTCAGGAAATAATGTAATCAGTCTGGGAAATTCTGGGTTTCCAGTATCCTCTAGTTTCATAGCCTCAAGAGAAAAGCAAGGTGGGAAAAAGAGTAATGAATGCACTCCCCTTTTTGCCAGAGGTAAAAGATTTACTGAGAAATAAATCTTCAGCCTTGCCTGATGTTTAATCACCTAGAAATACATATCAAGGTGTACTTCCACCAAACTCAGCAAACTTTGTTGTTAGGAGGGTGGGTATTGAGCAAACCTGTGCAAAGAGAGTTTTTCTGCACTTGCCACAAAAACTGTGGCTTTTAACTCATTTCTCACTTAAGCTGTAATGAAAATATCAGTGACTATCACTTGCCTCACTAAGTGATGTTTCTGTCTTCTGTGGGAACTCACACAGGACTTGCCTTATCCACCCCAAACTTGCTGGAGGTGCTTCCCCTGAAGCCATGTGGGTTCCTGGAGTAAACAGGCAGATCCTGTTTGGATGGAGCCTCTTCCTGACCTGAGGATAAATGGCAGGACTTGTATTTTTCAGGAAAGAACTCACTAAATGGAAAATACACAAACACCTCCCATATCTACCATGTCTTTGTGAGTTGTTTTGGTAAGTGTAAGATGGAAGGGTGACTGCAAAAAAAAAAAAATAAAATAAAAAAAGCATCTGAATTAAAAGTGTTTTCAAATCTAGTAAATCAAATTGCAGCAGTGAATAAGATTTTTTTTTTTAGGGCAAATGAAATGTGTTGATTGAATTGAAACAGCTCCCCCCACTGTTTCCCTGAAACTCTACTCAAAGAGGGCCTATAAATCATGTCAGTAGAGATCCCCGTCACACCTCAGGGAAATCTTTCAGGCTGCAACAGAAACACAGACCACAGCTATGAGTATTCAAAATAAAGACAGAATTTCCCCCACATTCCTGCAGTGAATTCCTTGCTTCATGCTAACTTGGACTCCTGACATGCAGGTTGTCATAGAAGATGTTTGAGCTCCAGACTCACAGAATCACAGGATCCAGAAGAGGAAAAAATTTGTTATTTTCTTGGCCAAAATTTCTTTTGTAAGGCCACTTAATGGTGTCTTCAGCATGTGTTGAAACAGGGTGAAGCTGCTTCTGGTAGCCCTTTATTATATTAAAAAACAACCACAACGACAGCAACAAAACCACGATGAGATCTTTCAAGCTACTGCATGACTATCTTTGGGGTTCCCTCTTTTTGTTAAGGTCTTCACAAAATACAAAATTAAATGTCTTTTCTACATACAGAATAAAGTAGAATCAAGTAACTGATTAGAGTATGTACAAAAACTTACACATTCTGTCTTGTTCTTTAAAAAATATAAATATCAATAATGTTCAGTAAAACGGGTTGGTTTTATTTTTAAGGCTTCATTCTTAGATCCTTCATTTTTTAATGAGGTGTCAGGTAGGCAGAAAAGGGAGGGAACAGAGGAGGTCATGTTTTTTATTAAATGTCATGTGTTTAATTCCTGTGAGATTCTTCCTCATCTCTGGCAGGAGGAGATTTCACTCCACATTGATTTACGTTTCCAGGAAGCAGAGGTGGAAGGAAAGGAAAATAAAACCTTTACTATTGCTATTATTTTTTTTCTTCCTTCATTAAAATCTTGGTTTAGACCTGTCCCTGCCCATTGTCTTTGAAGAGGACCATGTGCCAAGGCCTGGCATTAAAGGGACTCGGGCAGGGCTGTGTCCAGCTCCACCTGGGGCAGGTTAGAGTGAGGAAGAGGCTGCTGGAGGTGTTTTCCCCCCGAGCCCGGAGGAGGTAGCCAGTGCTGCAGCCAGGGCAGCCGCTGCCGCTGCATCCCTGGGCGTGAAGTCCGTGGGGAGACTTTCCATCAGGCACTTGAGCTGCTCCTGGCCCAGCTTGATTTTGTCGTCGAGCTCTCGCTGCTCGATGAGGAGTGCGGACTTCATCTTGACAAAGTGCTGGTAGTCCTGGAGCTGCTCCTCGGAGAGGTAGTTGCCCAGGATGTCCAAGACCACCCGTTCCCGACGGTCGAGGTTCTCCTTTAGCTCGCGGGCATCCTCGTGCTGGCCAGCCAGCAGCTTCCTCTTCTCGTTCAGGGAACTCTGCACACCAGAGAGAGCCCTTCAGAACCAGCAGCACCACAGGCAGGCCCTGATCCCCCCTTCCTTCCTCCCAGCACCACGCCTGCCACCTCTGGGCATGGCTGCTCAGCTCCCAGATGTGCATCTAGCCTGGGAGAGGAGGATGAATTCCCCACTGCAGAGTGAGTGGGAACCCTGCTGAACTGGACACTGAACACCCTTGCCAATGGGAGCCAGAAAATGCTCCAATCAAGTCAGGGAACTTCACTGAAAGCAACTACCAGAAAAATCTAGTTTCAAATCCACCCCAAAAAATGGCAAAATGTATCTGTCCCCAATAAAGGCTGCAGGATCCCAGCCGTTTATACAGACAGGGACTAACACTCCCGGGGACAATGTCCGAGCTAGTGCTGGTACCCGAGCAGCAGGAGCGCTGTGCTCCCTCCTGGCAGCCCCTGGATGTCGCTGCGATGCCGTGCTGCCGGTGGCTGTGCCGATACCTACCCGCTCCTCGCTGCTGCCGTTGTCCCCCAGGCTGCTCAGGACGTTCTCCACGCGGGCCAGGCGCCCCGAGAGGGAGAGCAGGAGGTTCACCACCTTATCCAGATCGCCAATGAACATCTTGTACTTGTCAAACTCGTTGGGTTTGCACAGCGTGCTGATCAACAGCTCCACCTCCTCTCCAAGAGCGTTATTCATCTTAATGTCTGCGAGCAGGTCCTCCTTGGCTTCCTTCAGGATTTCCAGTTTGTGGGTCAAGCTCCCGATGAGCTCAGCCTGTTGGAGGGGAAGCATGGCCACAGTGGTTGTTACCAGCATCACCCTGCTCATATGGGTGATGACAACAAGAAGATATAGCTGCAGCTCCTCAGGAGCAGGGTCAGGTCAGCAACAGCTGACAAAGAAGGGAGGAAACGGAGAAAATACTGAAATTCCCCACCTCAGAGATAACCCAAATAGCCCAGCAGGATGCATGAGGTTATCTTTATTCAATGAACATTTATAAAAGAGATCTCTGATTTGGTGCACCTACTCTGATACCCAGCTACCTACAGATGAATTGGTGAAAAGAGCTGCAGCCACATTTCTGACGTGCTCCTCACGCCTTGAACTGCACCAAACAAGTGCAAGGAAATGCTCACACCAAAGATGCTCTGGATTGACTCGGCGTCTGAACACAGAGCACACAGCCATTCTGCAAAAACACCCAGACCTATTTCCCTGCCAAAGAAAAGGAGGCCCCCGGGGTTACTCCAGGAACAGCAGTGCTGCACATGTGCTGGAGATCCTAATTTCTGTCAGGATTTAGTGGAAAGACATGTGCAAAAGCAAGTCTCTGGCCTAGGGCTTGCAATTCTTGCTTTTGTTTACTGGGAACTGTAGAGAAGCTCTCCACAAAATAAGTGGGGATCCTCAGTGTGTGCAGCTCGTGCACTGCTGAGGCACAAATACCTGTGTGTTCATCTACTCTGCACACAAACACCACAGGATGAAACAAGTCAGTCACAAGGTGGCCTGAAAATATTCTCACAAAGTCCCCTTTGCGTCACAACTGAGTGTCATTCCAGGCAGGAGGCAGTCCTGCTTGAGAGAAGGAAGGATTTTCAAACACCCATCAGGCTGGGGTCAGTGAGCTGGAACACCTGGGTGTGCATTGCTCTGTGGATGCACTACAGCCTGCTCTCAGCTGCCACACACATGCAAAGGCTGAGCAAAAGGCCACTAATATTCCCTGAAAACAAACATCCACTCCCTGGAATGACCTCCACTGGCTAGCAGGGTAGCTCAGGGGAGAGGGAGCAAAGGTGGTACTAAATCTCACCTCCTAAAGGTCAACCAAAACTCCTTCATGGGCATTCTTCCCTGGGAAGTACCCAGAGACAAAACCCAGCCCTTGCCCTTCCCTATGATTCCTATGATCCCTATGATTCAAATGCCCCTTTCCAAAGAAAGATCCTCAGTAGCTGATTGCTGGACTAAGTCCCAAGGAGCAAAAGGAAGGATCCATGTTCAGTGATTACAGTCACTTGGGGAAATTTCTCCAGGACTCCATGGGGTGGTCTCAAAGTCTGGCACTAACCTCAGCAAGTTTTCAGGTGGATGGAGCTGCTGGAAGTGGCAGCTGCTCCTCCCTGCTCCAGGAGATTTGCCCTCCAACTGCAGCAGGAGGCTGTGGGGCTCCTGAGAGTGAGGTACCTTTGTTCTGAAAGCCTGGGAGCTGGAGGGGCTGTGACTTAGGCTTGTGTTCATTAATCAGTGACTCTCCTGCAATCCCAAATACCAGCTAACAGAGCTCCTTTCCTTACACTGGAAACAAGCTTGCTTTATCCAAATGATCTCCCAGAGGAGCTGCCTTCTCAGTAACCCTCAGGAGCCCCTTCTCAGGTAAGCCTGTGCAGATGTTCCTGCACACAGACCATGAGCAAAGAGGCCAGACTGTGCTGCCTGGGCCTCATCACTCCCATCTCTTTCTGGCTTTCATGCAGATGTCCTTGGAGGCCTGCGACTTGCTCCCATGGCAGGCTCATGGTGCAGCACCCTTGTCCTGTTCAGTCACTCCTCACCTTTCACCTTGGTGTGAACAGGCAGATTTTGAAGGGAATCCAAGGAATGCTATGGATGTGGGCAGGGGCTGCCATTCCCTTTGGAGCTGGGTGCCCACAATCAGTGGCTTGGGCCAGATGATGAAAGCAGCAGGCAAAGGCCTGGGGCAAATGCTTTTGATTAGTGACCCACCTGAGTATTTGTGACCCAGAATCTGTAAAGGGCCACAGAAAGAAGAGGTGGTGAACAGAAAATGAAATCTGGGCTGTGCTACTCTCTCCATGGCAGTGTGGGATGGTTTAGACCTAGGAAAACTGACCTGGGAAAGTGCTGGCAAACATCTCCTGGACTCAGTGCAGTCACTAGCTGGACTCTGTCTTTGTTTCCAACCCAGGCTGGCCTTGCATCACTTGCTTCACCTGTCCCTTTTCCTTCCTTGCTGCACAACAGGGGCTGCTCCTGAGATCTGTACACTCAGCACTGGGTATGATCCAGGCCCGCCTCAGGGTGGTGCAAGATTGGTACTCAATTTGCAGTGAGTAATTCAGATTAACACTCTCATACAATTTGGGTCACTCTAACGAAGCTTCATAGGCAGCCTAACCGCTCCCACGCAATTCTGGGTGCTGCCAAAAGCTGACATCAAATAGAAATGCACTTCACTTCAGGGCTTATTATTATTATTTCAGGAATGTGAGCAGCAAACAAACAGAGCTGTGTGCTGAATTTACCTTTTTCTCATTGATGTCCAGCAGCTCTTCTTCCTCACCTGCTTCTTCTGGCAAGTCCTTGATTTTATTCAGCAGCTCTGCTTTGGGTGCTGAAACGCTGTAGTAAGTAGGACAGGTGACGAGGGTGACAGGAGCTTCCTTTTCCTCTCTCCTACACCACAGTGAAAAAAAGGGAAGGGTTCAGTCTGAGCCTGACTTTTCCCACATGGTTTTCCAGGACTCCCTCTCTGGTACCTTCCCAGTGTGATCAAACACCAGGACAAGGCAGATTCCTGCCCTCAGGGGGTGCATGTCAGCTGTCCACTGGGTTTAAAGGAGACTGGACACAGCTCTGCACAGGATTTATTTCTCTTGCTGAAAGTCAGCCAGCACAGCTGGGCTGGAGATGGCCAGTCTGACCTTACCTGGCATCATGCAGTACACCTCACTTCTGGACAGTTCTCCAGCTGCCACTTAAAAAGCCCACTCTGGGGGACTTGAGCTGATCTTGTAATAAGTAGGTCCCCTCATCCCTCCTCCCAGAATCTGGCCTCTTTTTTACTTTTCTATCTCTGTTCCTTTGCTTTGGAGTGAACTGCCTCAGATTACTAAGGTTCAGAGAGCATAAATCTAATTATTGTCTCCAGGGATGTTTCATTCCCTGCTCTGCTCCCAAGCTCAGCATTGTTTTTTCCACAGCCCAGAGAGGTGAGCTCAGAGCCCAAACAGAGCTCTGAACTGCAAACCTCACTCTCACCTATGACATGCAGAATAATTTGGCACAGGGGGTCCTTAGAAGCAAGGGAGCAGAGAGTTCTGCCCAGCAGTGCTTACATGTCACTTGTCACTGCTGTCCTGCTGCCTTGTGTCTGCGACATCTTCCTCTTCATGTTGTTCTCCTTCAGCACGCTTGTTCCACTGGGGAAAATCCCTTCCATCAGGTCCATGGTTGTCTTCATTTTGGAATCTGGATCCAGGATATCAGCCAGAGACTTGTCTTTATGTACAATTTCTTTTGCTAGAGCCTCTGACTTGATATCCTCTGGGGTCTTGCTCTTTGCCTTCACTGGGGGTGCTGTGCTGGTTATCCCAGAGTCCAGGCTGGCATTTTCCAGTGCTGGCTCTCTGGGGTTACCTTCAGCCTGAGTTATGGGCTGTCTGTCAGTGCTCTGAGGCCCTTCAGAAGAAGCAGGGGACTGATGCTGCTGATCCACAGCAGATGGAGAGCCAGTCCTCTTTAATGACGTTGGCCAATTATTTTCACTGGTGCTGGTGCCCAACCCTGTTGTCTCCTTCTCAGCCAGGGCTTTGGGAAAGCTTTTGAAGCTGCTATGGACAGAAACATTCTGTGAGATGAAGAAAAACCTACCTCTCAGGGTAACTGTGAACACAAGGTAAAGGCCTACAAGAAGTGAGTTTTCCTTCTTTCTCACTTGTTTTTGTGTTTTGCTTCTCATCCAATATGGAGTGTCCACAGTGTGAAGCCACTGGCACCAGAATTCTTTTGTCCCTTCAACCTGGGCACTGCTGGAATGTCCTCTCAACACAGAAGGAACCAGTGAACAGCAAGTCACTTTTTTCCACTGGCAGGCTGGGGACATTGTGTCTCCCCACCCAAGAGAGCCATCCTGAGCAGCCTCTACCCATTTGTTCTTGCTGTGTTGGAAATGCCAATCACTACTACAGCCCCAGCCAGATTCTCCTCAGATGGACATCAGAGCAGCTCCCTGGGAGTGAGGGAAGCTGTGCCCTGTTCAACCACCTGGGCACCTCGCCCAAATCCCATCCTTCAGGAGAATTGCCCTATACAGCCTGACTGTGGCATTATTTGCGTTGTCATTTCTTGGCAGACAGTCACTGTTTCATAACAGCGTTACTTTGTGCCAGCTCCAAAATATATTCTGGGAAATACTAACTGTTTGGAAAAACCCATCACGGATTTTCACAGCTGTCTCTCAACATCCAGTAACTGGAAGGAGCCAGCAGCCATTCCAGCTCTGTGCTGGAATGTGCAGGGAGAACCAGTCCCGTGTCCTGGGGGTTTTGGGGAGCACCTGTCAGTGCACCTGCTGGCAGAGCAGCAGTGGGTCTGTCTGTCCCTGTCCCCTGACAACGTGCAAGCTCCCTGCTCAGCCAGCAGCTGGAGGTCCCAGGGCCTGAGGGATGAGCCCCATGTGTCCCAGCCCTGCATTTCTGACTGTATATGGCCCTGCACTGCCCGAGCCGCCGCGCTCCAGCCCGCCCTTACCTCACGCTGGCCTCCTCTGGGGATTTGTCTCCAGCTGCCCCATGGCCCTCCTGGGGAGGGGGAGGGGGTGGGAATTCCTGCGTGTCGTTGGCAGAAGTGCAAGAGCTCAGCTCGGGGAGAGGACGGGATGGCGGTGGCGGGGAGAAGGGCGCTTGGCAAGGCGTGACAAACACCTCATCGTCCTCCTCATCCTGCGGTGCCGGCGGCGGCGTGAGCTGCAGCCCCGACTCCGAGATGTGCAGCTGGGCCATGCCCTGTGGAGAAGGAGTCTCTGGGTCGGAGGAAGTGCTGCTCTGCGTGGGCAGGGACTGCCACCTCTGCGAGGGCTTGGGCACGGCCGCCGGAGGGGACACCACGGCCCGGGCGTAGCCGCCGTCTTTGGCCGGAGGAGCCCACGCCACCTTGGGCGGGAGGGACCTGTGCAGCAGCCCGGCTTTCCTTCTCCACAGCATCTCCTCCGCGGCAGTCTCGGGGGATCTGTCCTGGGCAGCATCCAGAGGCTGTGCCTGAGTGCCCCCCTTGCCCTCAGGGGACACAGCCTCTCGTTTGGCGTGGTGCTGTCTCAGAGCCTGGCTGTCACCTGTCACGTCTGAGGGAGCCTGGGCAGCTGCGTTAGGGGAAGAGTGGCCAGACCCAGAAGGACTAAGGTTAAGGAACAAAGGTTTAAAGCCTTGCTTTTGCTCAGCATAGTGACTCCTTGCCTCTGCTGGGGCTGGGAAAAATGCAGAAGTCCTGCTATCTGGCCTGGAAAGTTCTGAGAGCTTGTGATTCTCAACCGGCATGGCAGGCCCGGTGACAACCTCTGTGCTGCGGAGGGGACGGGGATAGCAGCTTGGGAGCGCCATTTTCTCTGAGAAGCTCCTTTCTTTCTTGCTGAAAGACCTAAATACCAAGAGACAGACCACGGTAAGATTAATAGCCCATCAATGAGCAGGAAAATTTATTGTGCACCTCCTTAATGGGCAAGTTATCAGCACTATCAGAGGCCAGCGTCACTGCCTGCTGGTCTACGTGAGGTACAGCTGTGCTTTGAAACTGGGAAGTGAAATCCTGAGCCACACCCACTCTCTCTCATTTTCAGCATGTGCTACATCACACATGTAGCAAGCACCAACAGCAGTAACTCAGTGCAAAAAATATTAGGAAAACCCAATGCCTGACCTCCCTTCCTGCTCTGCTTTCAGTTTTGTTTGTTACAGATGAGGTGAGCAGCAATTGTTTTAAGATAGACTATTTGACATTATCTGCCATCAAACTCCACTCTCAACTGCTTGTAATCTTAAGAATTTCAGTTCCATGGGCCAAATATTTCCATAATGTTATCTGCTCCATTTGGAAAGATGCCATTAAAATGATTCAACTGTCTCCAAGAACAAAGCAAGGCCAAAAAATGCACTACTTTGACTATGGAGAAAAGTGAAAAAAGCTCTTGCAGCCTTGGAATGCTGCTAGAAGAAAGAGCTCCCGCAGACAGGCAGGTGTGACAAACACCAAAGCCAACACATTCCAACTGCAGGCGGATGTTAAGGCTGCAAAGGCAGCGGAAGGAATTATCCCTTCCATGTCTTCTAGGGGAGAAACAGTGTCTGGCCCTTGGAGTGAGGATCCTGCTCGGAATCTAGAGCCAAGCCTATTTGCCTGTCTGGCTGTGGAGCTGTAAAACAAACTGAGCACTAATAATGGCACTGGCAGATGCAAGAGAAGGTGGCCTGGAACCAGGAGCCAGGAGGCCATACCATAAACCACTAAAACACAATGAAGCTCTACTGCCAGAGCATTTTCTGTTCTTGAGATGCATTGTCAAATAATCCCCACACCGCCAATCGGTGATGCTGGAGAATTGGCCCCCAAATTTGTTCTCAGATGTACTGGTACAAATTAAGAATAACTCTGTCAAAGACATGGCTTTATTCTGGTGTGACTGAGAATAGAATTTGGCAGCCTGTGCCTGGGGGTGGGGAAACTCTCCAGACAGGCTGCTCTTGGTATTGTCTGTGGTTTCTGGACAGTAGCAGTGAGTATTCTTTTCAGATGCTCAGTGCTTGTTGGGAACACCAGATGGTGATTCTCTAATTCAGAGATCTCTCCTACTGTGGAAGCAACTGTGGATTCTAAAACTGGTGGAGCAGTTCCCAGTGTCGTGTGACACCTGGGGAGCACAGGAAGAGCACGTGTGAGTGGACCAAGTGATTGCAGACCTAAGTTTTCCTCACTAATCACCTGACTGTTTCTCTCCTCAAGCATCAGAGCTGGTAGGGATGGTCCCATCTCCTCTCCAGCACAGGGGCAGCTGTGTCCCAAGGAAACCTAGAAACGTAATTCCCACTGCCTGCCTTGCCTCCCTGAAGGGCCCATGCATGGAAAACACTCCTATCCTTTTGTTTTATCTTTTGGGATATCCAGTTCTGAGCAAGAAGGGAAAGCAACCTCCCATGTCCCAGCAGAAATGTGCTTGCGAAGCAGGCGGGATGTCTATGCTGCACAAACATCATAAAACTGTTAATAACCAATAATCTTTGTGCAGTGAAGCAGGAAAATGAGAAACCTGCATTTCGTGCCCCAATAAACTTGTTTTCAGTCTGGGTGTTCAATCCCATTACTTGGAAAATAGGTTGGGGAAAGAAAAAAAATAAAAGGAAGGCACAAGTAGTGGTTGAGCAGCAGGAAGAAATGCCATCTCTAGGAGAGAAGGGGAGGCAGGAGGAACTGAAACAGCTGCATTGTTCTCTTAGGAAAAAACATGGAAAAAGTTACTCCAAATCAAAGTAAACAAGTGAGTTCAAATAATCCTACAAGGGTGTGCCCGAAGGCAGACTGAGTCCCTTTAAAACAACATTTATGCGTTCTTAGGGGCAGAAATCGCCAGAAGTAAGATCAGCCAGAGTAGGAGCCTAGCTGTGCTTCCAGCTGTCACTCCCTGAGCTCGAGCTGCATGGAGAAACCTTTGGAGACAGCAGTGTTAACTCCCACTGTGAGCACAGAGAGGGCTGGCATTTACTGCAAGTTTGTGAGGAACAGAGCTCCTTTGTGAACAATGCTTTTAGTCCCTCTTGATGGCTTTTACTGTAATGGGAGTTAGCTGTTTGGGCACTCGGGGCTTAGGGCAAGCATCTATTTATTATTTAAATGTAAATACAGCACGATCAACTTCAGTTCTCATTAACTTCAAAACAATCTGGGGCTAAGTGTAGACTTACATAACTCCTAAGAGTTTTGTGCTTACACTTTTCTATTTTTAAAAACATTTCTCTCTACCCTGTTGATGAGCAAAACATCCTGCCTGGATGAAGAGAAGCAGCCCAAAGGCCAGCTCCCAGTTGAGCAGGACTTTTGGGGAGGCAGCATCCTGGGTGGATAAAACCTGCCAGAGTGGGACATTTTTTTCCTTTAGGATCCTTCAGTTATGGTATCATCCAGTGTTACTTTCAAGAGCAGATCAAACACATCCTAGAAGCTACACAGGTAGAAATTTGTTGCACAAACATGCTCCACCATGACATGATTGTGCACGTCTTGGCTCTTGACGAGCCATGAGAGCTGCTGCAGGCAGGGCATGGCCAGAGCTGGCCCTGCAGTGACACAAGGGACACAGACACACACCCACCTGGCTCCTGCGCTCACCACGTAGAAGGGATCCCTCACCATGGGGCTGAATTCACTGCTCTCCCTTCTCAGCAGCTCCTGGGGTACCAAGGCAGCGTCAGCAGCGAGCAGAGAGCAAAACAAAATACCAAAACACGGATGAGAATGCCTTCCAAAGCCTGAGAGCAAGTCATTCGCCATGGCTATCCACTCCTTCCTATCTCTAAACAAATTCCTGCAGTGACAGTGCAACCTGATTTGTATGCAGCCCGAGAGGAACATCAGGCACTGTACACAAGACCCTGAAAAACGAACAGTGAGTGAGACACACAAGTCTGCTGCTAAACTGAAAATAAACATTCTCAACAAAATAATCTGAAAAGACCAAAAGAAATCTAATAAATAATAATTTTTAAAATCACCCTCTTGGTTTGGCTTTGACCCCCACGTTTTTAGCTGTGGGTTTGCATTGGAGATGGATCAGAAACAAACCTAATGAAGGTTAGGTTAGCACTTGAACATATACTTGCCTTTCAAACAGACCCTATGGATTGGTGCATATGCTGGAAGTCAAGTTAGGACTTAAGAACAGGATTTTCACATGCTGCCTGTGGGACTAATCCCCGTTCCACAGGTGGTTACAGCTAAATCCCTCCGGGAAACAGCCATGAGGGCTCTGCCCTCTGCAGTGCCTGAATTAAGATTCTGTGAGCACGTCTGCAGTGCTCTCCAGCCTCCTCCTCAACTTGGCTTCCAAGAGGCAGAACCTCTGGTTTGGCTGCTGAGTGTATGAACAATTTAAAATGAGACAGGAGGGGAAATAAAGATCTCAAGAACTGCCCTGTACTTCCTGCCTGATAAGACTTGGGCAAGGAAAAATGAATTTGGGCTGCTTGTCATCCAACCTGTCACTGCAAAGAACACTGTGGTGATTTTTGTCTCTCTGGGTGTCTGGTTTTGTTGCTGCTTTGATCAGCAAGTGTGACAAAATGGCACAGGTGGGCCTGGTGCCTGCCTGGGGTGGAAAAATACTGATGGTGGGATGAGACAGGGGTGGTTCTGGAAGCGCATTCCGGTCACTTGATATTCACAAGCTGCTGTTTTAATTCACTCTATTTAAAGACATGGTCTGGGGGCTGAGGGCTGCTGAAGGAGGATGTGTAAAATGAAGCACACAATGAGTTTGGGAGGGCAGCTTCTTCCCCCCACCCAGCTTGGTCCATTTGTGGGATGCTGCCCAGAGCTTCCTCTCATCACTTGTCAGGACCACTTTGCTGTTCCTGGACAATTTGCTCTGGGCAGCAGCGAGTGCAGGAGTAGAAGGAGCTGTCCTGGATCCCAGCTGCCCCGTAAGTATGTGAGCCTCTCCAAACACTCAGCCTATTTGAGGCTAGGAGCCTGTCCACACATTTTGGTCGTTTGCTGCCTCTCTCTGTGATGAGTGCAGCCTGGCATGGAAAAATAGGGATGGGGCAGCAGACCCAGCACTGCTGTAAATCCATGTGGCTCCACCAGTTGCAGTTTCCTAAATAGGTCTGAACAGATTTCAGCCAGCTGAAGAGCTGGCCTGGGCAGTTGTTCTTTAAGAATTTTGCCTTGTTCTACTGTTTACCATCATCAGAGTCAGTCAAATTCCCCATCTGTGACATCAGTGCGATGTTCCCATCCACCAAGCAGGGGACATGGGAGGGCCAGGGTCTCTGCTCAGTTTTCTCTGTGATGTTTCTCTCCAAGCCTGGAGGCTAAACATAATGGTTATTTGGCAGTGCCTCTGCCCAGCACTTCCCAGCACTGTCAGCCACAGGGGAAGCCAAGGCAATTCCAAGCAGCCTCTAATCCTCTCTACTTTGCACCAGGAAAATGGACTGAGGGAAATCACCATCCTAGTGGGACACTCCACCAAAAAGGTGCTCAGTGCTTCTCCAGTGCTGCTGGCAGGTAAGGACAGGACACCTCAGATGGGATATGCACAGCAGCTAGAATACCAGCACATGCACTGAAATCCTGAAATCCCAGCATCCCTGACACCCCTGACACAGCCCAGCAGGGAGAGAGCTGAACCCCAGCAGAGCTGATCTTTTAATTAGGGTCCTGAATCTGTCTCTAATCAATGCAGCCTAGCCATGAGTGTACATCAGCCTGTTCTCCGACATCCTCCCCCATTCCCTGGCTCTGAGAGCCCCACCTGTGGGTGCACAGGATCCCATTCCCACATACCTGGTGCTTCTTATCCGCCGTGGGAGAGGACCTGGAGCGCACGTGCACAGGGACAGGCCGATTGTCGTACCTATCGAGCAAGTCTTCCACAGACACGGATTTCCCAGATTTCCTGCCGGTGGAGGGTGCTTCCAGAACCTGCTCTTGCTTCCTGTAGTGGGGCTGGCCCTGCATGCCCAGCAGGTCTGTCTGCGTGCCTTTGGTGACATCCGACCTGGGTCTGTAATCCCGGCACCTCTCTGGTTTGGGCCGGCTGTCCTGGCGCCCCGGCACCTTCTCATCTCCACTCGTGTCCAAGTAGTCCACGAGCCCAGGGGGAAGGGTGGAAGACATGCGTCCCGTCCTGGAGAGCCGCTCGATGGACTCCCTGCGGCGGAAAAGATTCTGCTCCTGGAGGGAGTTCATGCTGGAGGCGGAGGAAAGGCTCTGGCTGTCGGGGCCGCCCAGCTGCAGGTAGGAGCTGTGGGAGCGCTCGCGGAGCAGCCCCATGTCCTGCGAGGACGGCCGCCGCCCCGTTTTGCGCTCGATGTAGTCGGCCAGGGCGCTCTGCTGCAGCTGCTTGAGCTCCGGCTTGGACAGGCTGGCTGTGGAGGAAGCTTTGCCGTCCCTCTCGAAGATCTTGCGCCGGTCGGCCACCGTGTTCTCCGGGAAGATGAAATGGATGCTTTTCTTCTGGAAGGAGAAAGGCGATGGCTCCCCGTCCGAGATGCCCACCTCGTTCATCTTCTCGGGCTCTGAGTAGGAGCGCTTTTTCTGCTCCGCTGTCAATCTCTTCCGGCCCCCGATGCGCAGCACGTGCTGCGTCCTGCTGTAGTCCAGACTGGAGAAGCCTCCTTCAGTGGGCGTGATGCTGTGCCTCTCCTTGGGGGTGTGCGGGGATGCTGCCGTGCTCCTCATGCCCACGTGGGCCGAGGCAGGCCTCTGGGGCACCCTCTTGGGCATGTTCCCGAACGGAGGGCTGATCCGCCGGAACGAGGTGGCCCTCAGCACCCTGGACTGGGCATCTTTAATGCTGTTCCTGTAGGCCCTGTTAAAGGACGTGTCCAGCTGTGACCCGTGCACATCCTGGATGTTGTCCTTCCAGAGCATCTCCTTCTCAGGCTCGCCTCCCAGCTGGAATGTGCTTCTGCTCCGTGGAAGCTGAGCTGCCCTGATTTGCACCTCACTTTCAGGACACGGGCTGTAGTACTCACTGGGTCTCACCTGCTTCACTGAGGCCACCATCTGCAGCTCTACAGGATGCCAGTCAGCCTCTTCCAGCCTCCCGTTCCTGATGGACGGGCTGGAGCCCCTGCCTGGCTCACTGGGCAGCTTGCTCCTCGTGTCCTCTGGGCTGTGCACGGAGCACCTTGTGCTGGCAGGCTGGCTCGTCCTGCTCGGCCCATAGTGCTGGCCAAAGCTGGGAACGCCGGTGCTCTGGGGCCGGGGAGTGCTCTGCTCCCGCTGCTCAAACTTGTTGACCTTGTCCAGCACCGAGCAGCGTGGCTTGCCAGCCTCTGGTTTGCTGTAGGGAAAGCTTTGGGTGCTGCTAGAGCTGAGCCGGCTCCTCCCGAAATCCAAGCTCTTTGGGAGCTGAGGAGAAGGGGGCTCTTTGCACTTTGGCTCAGCAGCATGGAACAGAGCCATGCTCGTGCCCTCTTCCTCCTGCCTCGCGAAGGCCTGTGGGTCCACATCGCTCCACTGTCTGTGCCCCTGGTCCCTGTGATCCTTCTCCTCTCTGCTGCTGCTGTTCAGGAAGGACAGTTTGGAGTTGGAATAACCCTCTTCTGGTTGTGTCTCCCTTACCTCAGAGCTGCTTTGCCTCCTGGAGCTCTCTGGGATGTTTTGCAAGGAAGAGAAGCCGTACTGCTTGGCTTTGCTGTGACCCCATGAGTGGGAAGCACCAGTGTCTCTCTCATTTATCTGTGTGTTGCCATTTTTGTCCTCCTGGGATACAGGTACCCAGTCCTCTTTGGGCTCGTAATGGGTTTTCCTCTCACTAGCATCCCTCAGCTGGGGCTGTGGACCCTGGAAAACGGGCTTGGAGGCCTGCGTGGTACCCGTGGTGTCTCGATGGCCGTGTGCTGCCTTGTAGAGGGGTAACAGCTCCTCCTTTCGCGACACAGCCAGGCACAGCTCCGGGCCTGCTGCGCTGGGAGGCTTCTGCTGGATGAGTTTGGCTTCGTGCTTCCTCTCAGTGGCGAGGGGCTGGTAGAAGATGGTCGACCTGTTTGTAGTGCTTTGGTTTCCATTCTCATCCGAGCCCAGGGTGCTGCTGGCCGCAGCCTTGTCGTAGGAGGCCGGCAGGGCTGGGGAGTAGCCACTTTCTTTGGCCAGAGCTGGGTAAAGCGTCCCGGTGCTGCCGGCGGAAGGCCGGGGCACCTGGGCGTAGTGCGGCTCTGGGGAGGGAACGGCGTACACACCGGTGGGCAGCAGGGGCTGCCCCGGCTGTG
>VRYO01000180.1:9650228-9672427 GCA_009812075.1 Sialia sialis
CAGAGAGATCGCTGGTGGAGGAGCTGGGGGACGGCGAGACAACAGTGAAAACCAGCAGAGGAGAGGCACAACGACTTATAAGTGAGCTCAGAAGCAAGATGTTTAGTTTTGAGATGAAAACCCATATTTGGGCCTCGCTCCATCCCCTGTTTGGAGTCATCCCAGTTCACGAAGAGGAACTGCTTGACATTGCAACACATGGCTCTTATTTACCACAGAAGGGTGGGAGGGAAACACAGACAGAAAGATGGTGCATCTCTGGAGCCAGGGAGGATCAACCCCACCCAGCAAACCCATCCAAAGCCCTTGGAAAGCTGAATGAGCACCGACGCCGCTGAGGAGAGGAGCACGAGGGGCGTTCTGGGGAAGAATCTAATCTCTTTCTTTTTTTCCCATTTTATTTCTTTTTATGGAGATGAAGGCTATGCCCTGGCAGGACTCCTGGAAATTCAGCTGTCCCGAGGATAGTTTGTTTGCTGTGAGAAAACTAAGCTGACAAGAAGAGGAGAGATGTATGTCCCTGTGCATGGAGGAAAGCGGGGTGCAACCACAGAAACAGTCTGCGAATTCCCAGGAAGTCTGCACTGCCACCGTTTCTTGTAGCTTGGCAGGTGCAGGTACACCTTGGCACTTTCTCTGAGGTGTCCAAAGAGGACTCAGAGAAGTGATCAAAAAAGAAGGACCTTCTGAGATCTTTCTATCTGTGGGAAGGGAGCTCTTTGTGCCAGTCACAGTGCCTTTTTTACATCTCACAAGAGGATATCAAACTTCTGCAGCCCTAGCTGCCAGATTCAAGCAGATACACTGAGTACTGGAGAGCGTAGCCTGAGGATTTCACTTTTCCTCCCTCTCTTCCCAGCTTCCCTTCCTCAAGTATCACTTTCTCTAGTTCCCTGTCCTGTGCTGTGCTGGCAGAGCCACAGGGAAGCAGCAGGAAGGGAAGGGCTGTGGCAGGGCAAGGCACAGAGCTGCAAGCTGGCTCCAGATCACATCCCAAACAAGGGATGAGGAAAGGCAGAAGGAAGCTGCTCACAGCAGCTCTGCAGAGAGATGCAGAGGAACACAGGCAGGAAGAGATGTGGCAAATCTGAGGCTGAAGCTGGTTTACTCATTTAAATGCACCACTCTGTTTTGGATTCAAATAAGCATCTCCCTGGCAATGCCCAGCACAGCCCTAGCCAGCTGGCCACTAGATGTTCCCCGTGCTCCTCCTCGAGCACCCGGGAGACAGAGCCATGCTGCCAAAGGCTCTGCCAGGAGCTGCCTGGGAAGCAAAGCCCCTTGGTGGGAAAGGAGTACACTCCAGCATGAGCTGTGCTGAGGCCACAGACAACACACTTTATTTTCTACAACCATCTCCTCACTTTGGTTAATGCTCTTTTTTCTCTTTCCTCTGCTCTGCCAAGGATCAGTCTTGCCAGTAGCAGAAAGTGATGTTTCAATCCCAGGGCTATAATGGAGAGTTTCAAAGCCTTCTGCCTCTCTGGGGAAATTCTTTCAAGGGCAGAATTTAAACTTGTCCTTCCTCAAGCTGCCCTGCACGTTCAGCTGTGATAGAGCTGACTCCGGCAGAAAGCCACTGCCAAACCAGGAAATCCCTCCCTGAACTCCTCACCCTGGGAGCACTGTGGCTGATGCACTGTTGGCTGTTCTGTTACACTGACAGGCTCTGCTACTTACACTTTTTTCTTCCCTTTTTTCAATAGGCCAGTCTAGACTTTGGATTTCTTTCCCTTTGCTGTGTTTCTACAGGGGGGCATCCACAGAAAGCTCTATCAGCATCCTGGCAGTGGGCTCCCATTTTCATAGGAAGGGGGATTTTTAAAGCAATTAATTTCCTAGCTGCTGATCACTTATGGAGGAAAGCAAAGCCACTTTATGTTGGAAAAAGGAAGGGAAGCCTTCCTAACTCTGATCTGAACCTGGCTGTTTGTCAATCTGTCCAGCTGTACGGAGGTGACTGGTACCATTTCCCACTACAGCTTTGCCCCTCCCTTCCCTCCACAGCTGTGCAGGGCTTACCTGGAGTGGTAGGACTGATGCCAAGGGGTGCCAAGCGTACCCTGAGATATTTGCATCATGCTGGGATCGGGTTGGTTCTCCGCGAGTTTGGTGGAATGCCAGGAGTGAGGTCGGCCTGGAGTCTCACTCCGCCTAGGGGGAAGCACAAGGGGTTTGCACATCAGCAACAAGGACATGGATGTGACCTCAACAGCAACATTTCAAACTGCTCCTGCTCATTTGTGCTGTGCTTCTGTCCATTCCAAGCAAGTCCCACAGTGCCCACGTGGGAATGTCCCACAACACGCTCCCTCTCAGGTTTGCACAAGTGGGTCACTGGATGCCAGCAGGGGGTGGGAGCCTGCAAAGGGACTTTTGATCTCTCCTTGGTGCTGCTAAAAATGCAGGATGAGACGTGACAGCCGAGCAGTGGCAATGTGTGTCCCTGCCATCCCGCCCCGGGCAGACAGCTGTCCCCAGGGTGTGTCCCCAGGCGTGGCACGGCACAGCTGCCCTTTGGTGCCTTCAGTCACCAGCTCCAAGGCCTGTGTCTGTCAGCCCTGGGGAAAAAAACCCCACTGACACCTTATTTAAAGCACAGAGTGCTGCAATGGAAAGTCAAAGCAGGGGATTAGTGACAGAGTCCCCTGAAGAGGCCACACAGCCTCTCCACTGCCACAGCCTTTGGGCTTCTCTTTAATCCTTCTGCAGCTTTCCACGAGGGATCTCTCCCCTGCTCTAGCACTCATTTCCACAGGCTCTCACTCTCTCCCTGTGAGAACGAGGAGCAGCACTGGACCTGTGTCCCACTGAAATGTGACAGCTTGCAGGACACTGCTGACTAAAAAAATGCAAGAGGAGGATATGACACATCTCTCATCTTTCTCTCCCTGAAAAATTCACAGTACAGCATGTCCTGAACACATGAGTACATGGATTAAAACACCCTTGGCACACAGACACTGAGAGAGGATTCTGCCAGCGCTGCCTAAGATTGGGAACATAAATGGTACAGGAAAGTGCAAAAAGTTAAAAGTGCTTTTTAGGGTCAGGTCCTTTCCTAGTATTAGTTAACATCATCACTCACTGATGGTCTACAGCAGGACTGTCTTAAGGGAAACTAGACTGGAGTTCTGCAAAGGGCAAGCTGAACCCCAGACCATTTTACCTTTACATGTGCAGGTGTGTTTAAGACAGAGCTCTTCTGTGAAGCTCCTTGCCTAGAACACAAGGAACCTGGACATTGCCAGATGGGAAGTTTTGCCAGCTTCCCATTCTTTATTAAGAATAACTCACATTCTAGCCTTTTCCGCTGCAGACATTTGAAGAGTTTAAGTACTTTAGTGGAGTACAAGCCATCAGGATCAGTTTTTCGCTTGGGAAAATGAATGATCCTGTTAAAGGCATGTTATGCCTTAGTTTGATCAGTAGAAACAGTGAGGGAGCTGTGTAGCCAATCATCTGAGCCATAGGTATTTTAAACTTTTCTGTTTGGTGTCCTTGTAATAATGCAGCACATGGACAGCTGTGAATTTTAGTCACAAGACACAAGGTACCAGCTTAGCAGCTCTATGTGGGATAACCCCACACTGTTTCCACACCTGCCCAGTCTTGGAAATGTGGCCGATCCTGACTGACCCCAGACAAACTGGCTGAGTGATAAAACCTGCAAATGCACCAGCTGATGCCTGACCTGAATGAAGACAAACACATCATTATTTAACTGGTGTTACTTTGGTGCTGCTAAGTTGTCTTCAACAAAACCAGGAGCAATAGGTGACACTCAGGCACAGGAGCTGTAGAATTTAAAACTGTAATAATTACAATAACAACAATAACTAAGCAACCTCATCACCTCATCTTTTATATATTCTGTACTCTACTCGTAGAAATGTCTGGACAGCCATATTACTGTAAAATTCTCCACTTCAAATAACAGACAAAGTGATCCCTGAGCTGTAAATGCCAAGGCTGGAAAAAGAGCCTGCTGGCTCCTCATGGACACTGCCAGTGATCAGATAACCTGGGCATCCAGGGCAGGCTGGCACCATGACAAATGCCTGGGAACAAAGACACGTGGGGAATGAGGGGACACGATGCAAAGCTGGCATCTGAAGGGCAGCTGTGACAGACACAGACCAGCTACTGCCAGTTCACTCTGGAGACTGGAAAAGCAAAGGGAAAGGGATAATCTTTAATCCCATCCAGCTGCTCTTATCTGGGTGCTCCCTGTTGCTACGCTGGTCCCAGTGTTTGCAGATGGAAACATGCCCAGCCCAGTGGAGGCTCCTTGGTGGCAGCCTGGCACACTCTGGGAACAGGCTGGGCTGCAGGGACCACATTCACATCTCTGAGGCCCTTCACCTCTGCAGCTCTCTCATTAGGAAGAGCTGAGTGTGCTCTTCTCTCTAATCTCTGGGATTATTTTTATATTGCATGCGAAACAGAAACTTTGGCACTAACTCTACAGATGAGTCAGCATCTGAGGCTTTCTTCACAGTATAACTCAAAGGTTATTTTCTCCTCAAGGTTACAAACTAAAAACATCCAGAAAAGGGTAGGCAGTCTGATTCCTGTTGTTCACATGCTGTTCCTTGCCAGTTCTGGAGCACATGTACAACCTGAGTGCTCTGCAAGTTCTAAAGTACCTCAAGCCCTGCATCCTTTTCAGAGTGCAATCCTTCAGTGTGAAAAGGCCTATCTTCAACCACAGCAAACAACCCAGCTTCTTCAAATTGCCATTTCCACTTCTCCACATCCTTAGAAAGCTACCAGGTGAAAGCTAGAGAAGGATGTTGTGTCTGATTAACCAGCCACTCAGGGTCATCACTGCCCCAATAAACTGATCTTTTTCTACTCCCACACAGCTCCTGTGGAGCTGTTTTCATCATACACACATCCATCAAGAACAGCTTCCAGGTGGCTGAAAAGAGAACTGTGAACAATGCTTCTTGTACCACTGACCTTGTGGTCATTTTTCTGTGTCCCCACAAGCTCCAAACCCTTCCTCAGCAGAGACAGGGAATGCTGAAGACAAAGGCAGCACAACCTTTCAAGGAAAGCAGAATGCACCTGCAGGTCCAGGCAGAGCAGTGGTCACCAGGACACATCTCCACGACCTGAGAGCATGGCTCTGACTAGGGCTGGTGTTAATGTGCCCAAGGAAGATGGGATGGGGCATAAAAGAGAACTAGGGCCAGAGGGTCACTCTGCCATCACTCACAACCACAATCCCTGGCCAGGTGGCTGTGTGGGAGGCTGCTGGAGCTGCAAGGGAATAGCCGTGGCCTAGCCCATCATGTGGGGAGATGGGGAAGGATGGGGGCCCTGCAGCACAGACCCTCCTCCTGCAGAACAAAGGAAAGATTTGCATGCAAGTGCAAAGCTTGTGCCTCCTGGACCTGATCCCAGGAACTGAGTCACAAGACAGAAAGCCAAGAGGGCAGCTGCCCATCCGTACCACGTCATCCTCACAGCAGTCAAGACTTCAAGCTGGTGATAATTCTAACCTAAGAAAACCCACACTATGTCCTCAGCCATACATATCCTGTGCATCTTTGTACACGGAGACATCCTGATCCCAGCAATTCCTTCCAGGGTGAGTGTACACCTGCACCCGCAGAAAGCAGAACAACCATCTGAATTCTCACTGGGACTGTCTCTAAGATGGACACATCTAAAGGAGCGGGAGCATGACAAGGAGATGTTTTCCAGACATCCAAATGTGCTGCTGCAGCCTCTCTCTTCCCATCTATTAGGCAGGAGATGAAGGAAAAAGTAAAGCACTCAGAAGCCTATTAGGATTTCCACAGAGCGAGGCCACAATCTACTCAAAGCAGTGTCGCTCTTAATTAAGGTTCAGTCATGGTTCTAAAAATAAGCAGAACAGACGAGGCCAATTAGAAAGGAGTCGGACCAGAACGGCGTGAGCTTGGTGTGTCTTTCACTAAATCTCTCTTTTTAGGCTCCCAGAGCCCTTCTGGGAAATTCTGGGGCAGGAAGGATCTGAAGTGACCTCTGTCCCTTCACAAGTGTGACTGAAAAAAGGAAGACTCATTAGAAAGACCTGAACTTTATGAAATGATATTTTACATCATGGATCTTGGCCAAGAGTGTCTCCTCATCTCGCCGCCATACCACTGGGAAGCAAATCCCTGTGTGGAGGCACAGATGACAAGCATGGATGTGGATCTAGAGACAGATTCTTTCTACTGGCTTTTCCTGACAGAAGTGCCCCCAGCCACAGGCTGCAGATGGAAATGCTGGGATCACTCAGAGGTGATGGCAGCTGTGAGCAACAGGCGCTCCTTGGTTGAACTTAGGAACAGTCAAACATTGTAATTAATGATTATTGGTCCTGCAAGTCACACCTCTGTGTTATCACATATCTCTGGGAACCCCCACGCTGTGTTATCCAAGCAAGAGGCATTTATCCAGTGGCCAGCAAAGGAAACAAAGAGTGCAGGGCTCAGAGCTAGGCTGTGTGCTGGGGGTCCATCTGCCCTTCACCCCACAGCAGGGCTGACAGGAAATATTTAGATTGAGGACTTCTCCCTACACAAAGAAAGGGTCCCACTGGCATTCCCTGACACTGACCAGCACAGGCTTCAACAGGAACTGAGCTGATGTACACAAACGTCACTCCTCTTGATTACTGGGTTCAAGGACTTTGTCCTACCAGGATCTTCTATTTTGACAACAGCGTTATCAAATGACACACTAAGTTTGATTTAAATTGCAAAATGGAGGAGTATTTCAGATCTCTATTTTGAGAAGTGCTTGCCACCAAGACAGTCCATCTGTGCTCTTCCCACAGGACTGCAGCTTGGAGGTGGAGAAGTCAGGGGAGCCTTCAGCCTGATACCTAGACCATGCATAGGCTACTGTGTTAAAGACTCTGCAACTTTGTTCTTCCTTCTATAGTTTTACTCTGTTTCCTTTCCTGGAGATGGAGGAAGAAAGAACAGACAGGGAAAAGAAGCAGCTGACTGACTTAAGAGTGTTTGAGAAGGACCCTGTTATTCCCCTCTTCTCCAGGGATTCACACCATCTCTCCCAGAGCAAGGGCAGAAAATCCTTCCCTGCCTGCACCTCTGAAGAGCTGCATTGATTTACCCAGACTGATGAACCGGCCCCACGGGTTCAATTCAAATAATTTTTCCTCATTCTTCTCCAGTCAGTAAATTAGTTTAAAAGACAGAAACCCAAGCATAGCTTAGATTCTTTCACAAGCCGATATCCAACACACAGCAACTTGCAACAGGAGAGACTTGGAAACAATGGAAGGAATGTGTTTTCAGTGCTGAGGAGGAGCTGGGTGGCTGGCAGCAGGAGAGCTGCCCCGTGAGGCCAATTATCCCAACAGAACCAATGTGGCACGCAGGTAACCAAGGGCATCTGCAGGGCAAGGCTTCAGGCTGCAGCTGGGCTACAAACCACAGACATCGCTCCTGGAGGAGTGATGAACAGGAGAGAGGCAGCAGGGCCTTTAGGAGGATGTGTGGAGGTACCTGCCCTCATCTGGGGGGGTAACAGGGTGACTCAAAGGAGCTGAGGAACTGCATCTGCTGCCTGGGCCAAAGCAAAGGCTGCTGAGTCTCAAACACCCTCCCACAGGCACATTCTTACACATTAGAGCAGCTTCCTGTTCCTAACTAAAGCTCCAGCCTGAGATGTGCACATAGCCTCCAAGATCGCTGGAAAAGTCAAACAAAACATTGGCTCTGCACTCAAAGGCAAATTTATCCAAGTGACACAGTAAACTTTGGAGCTTCTGTGAAGATCTGCTGCTAAATCGATGGGCAAGAAGGATTCTCAGAGGGCATATGGTGAATGACTCATTGTTACAGGGAGCTGGTGGATGTAGGGGAGCTCCTCTCCCAAATTCCATGCGGGTCACATACCTGGGGAAATGCACAGTCCCTTTCCTCAGTCAGAGATAAACTTCTCCTCAATAAAATCAGCTTGAGGAGGTATTTCAGCCTCTAAAATCTGCTCTTTCCAAGGCCAGGCAGGGTCAGCATCCATGACTGCCTACAGTGGCCAGCAGCTCCATTAAGGTCAGGGAGGTTGCTCCAGAGGTGCATCCTTGCTGATAAGATCAGCATGTGGAATTCCCTTCTCAGCTGCTCACTCACAGGCACTAGACCACATTTTGGGCAGCTCCAGGCAATCAGCATAGCTTGACTTCAAGGAAGTCTGGCCCAAATGCAATGCTGCAAATAAAAGCCACTGCTTCAACTTCATGGTACAAATCTCAGAAGGCTGAGACACAAAAATCTATGAGGCCACTCAGATTACATCTGACTGATGTAAGAGGCTCTTCTGATGCCATCAAAAGCTGTGCCTGAGTAAATGCTGTAGGATTTGGTCCTAAACTGCATGGCCAAAGGAGGGCAGTCAGGCTCAGCCACAACACCAGCCAATCCAGAGCAGTTCAGGAAACCCATTTCTGAAGACATTTGATCGTTCAAAAATGCAGACAGGTGCTCAGAAGTCATGAATGCCAAACTCTCACTAAAACTCCCAGACTGTGAAGAAGCCAGGTGATTTTGGAATGCCAAAGCTGGGAAGTCAGAGAAGACTTACACTACTTCCTCGGAGATATTTTGGTTCAGCATTTCTGATGACCTTTACCAGCACTGAGGAGCTTCTGAGGAGAAATCTCAGCACTCCCTCCCCATGAATGTCCCTCACAGCATCCCACCCTGTCCTTGCAGACGTTTCAGGGACGCAGACAAACACATTCTCACCTGCTCTTCAGCCGTAGCTTGACTCCTGCTGCCCACGTGGCTTTGCTGGGCTGGAAGTCAGTGCTCACGCAGTCCTGGCTGAGCGGGCTGGGAGACAGCTCTGTGCATCCCTGTGCTGCATGGGTGTCCCTGCCAAAGGAGAGCAAGGACATGTAAACACCACCACGCAAAACCTCAGCCCTTTTAGCACATGCTAAATCATCAGGGTTTTAGCAAAGAGGGCAATGCACACACCCAGAGGGCACCAGGCTGGTTTTTAGAACGTGTGAAGTACATGTTGCAGGAAGCCATCTGCATCCTTGTTGTTTCTCGTCTGGGCAGTGCTTGGCTCTGCCACTGTCCCTCAGGAGTGTTTTGGAGGAGCTGCTCAATCCCACGGCACAAAACTCATTATCCTGCAGCTGCATTTGGGGACGCTAAATCCCCGAGCGTGGAGTTCAGGGGCTCCACTGTGGGATACGCTTTTTCCACTTGTAACCACCTTATGAGAGCTCAGGGAACACTCTGAACACACAAAAGAAAAGTCTAGAGAAAGGGCGACACAGAGGGAGAAAGAGAAACCTGTCCTACCCCCTCTACTATTTCCACAAAGTCAGCAAAGACGTATTTACCGTGCTCCAAGTCCCACAAACACAGTGTAACCATCGCTTCAGCTCCTTCCTTTCCCGAGGAACGCTGCACTGTTCCTACTCCGTGCTGAAGCGCAGAAGCGATTTGGAATTTCGGCTGGCCCAAGGAAGCCGAGGCTGAATAAGAGCGGGGCTGAGAAGCCCCCTGCGCCTGTCCGCGGCCCGGGCTGAGCTGCAGTTGCCGGTGTTTGTGTGCTGAGCCCACATGCCATGCGGGGCTTTGGATGGCTGAGATGGCTTGGATGCCACGGCGGTGAGAGCCCGGCCGTCTTTGTGTCCGGCTGGGTCCTCCCCCGCCCCACGTGCCGGCCAGGAATGTTAAGCCTGGCATTGCGGGTGAGATACAGCAGGGAAGCGCCGCAGCACTTTCACCTACATCAGGGAAAGCGGCTGCTCCGGAACGGCCTTTTTCTTTTTTTTTTTCTTCATCCAATTTTTACCCTAAATCCTGCTTTGGCTGCCTTCCTTTTCTTTCCAAGTGCCAAATCTCGTCCTGTTTGTCTGTGCCAATCCTCTCCTCTGAGATGATGTCAAATCTCTGATCAAACTTGAAAGTTTCCCCCTTCCCTCCTCCCATTCCAGCCTCACTGTACACTAGGAGCACAATCTCCTTTACTGCAGTCCTTCAATGTTCTAATTCTCTCTGCTCACCAAGCTTACCAAAAATTAGCAATTTCCAGAGGAGATTTCACTGCAAGACACAGAACGGACAGAAGGCCTTCAACAGATGAGGATTTAAAAGATTGACACAGAAACAATTTATCCATGCAATTTTGTGAGCAGAATATATTCACAGCTTCAGCGTTTGCAGGACAGAGCCCTGTGCTTGCCTGCTTATTTCCTGAAGAGCAGAGTTTGGCTCTGGCCAGGCACACCACAGCAGTACTGCTGCAGTGGGTAAAGCTGCTCCTGCCTTCTCTCTGGCCAGCTGTCTCTGAGGGAGCCACTGACACTGTGTAGGGCTGGGAAATTGCCCCTGTGCCAAGGAAATAGTCATCAGCAGCCTCAGGAACTGATATAAAGGAGTACTAAGTGTTTACAGCTCCTACAGCACTTAGGCTCTTTTAACCTTTTTTTTTAAGAAAAAGCAGCTTTTGAAGGATGCTAAGAAAGCAAGATACACCACAGGCTCTAAACTGCTTTGAGCAGAGCTGAGTGAGTCCCTCAGCAGCTTGGGTGTTCCCCCTCACAGGAGCACCCCGTGCTTGCCAGCATGCATAGCTTTGGGGTTTTACCTCACAAAGACACATTAATTAGTGTCTCCGTGGGCTCCGGAGGTGCTCTTGGGGGGAACAAGGAAATGCAACAGGACTGTTTCCCGAGCCTTTAAAAAAGCTGTAATTGCAGAGCTCTGTGGTGCATGGCAGGCTCAGTAAGACACTGAAAACTAATCAGCCTCTGAGAAACAACACCATTAATCAGCCCCAGTGGGAACACGGGAGATGAGGATCCTTCCATCGGGAAAGCACAGCCACGTCAGGGCCAGAGCACAGCAGAGGGACGGTCCCCAGGCAGGGGTGTCCCCTGGGAGAGCAGGGCTGGCAGGGCAGGGAGAAGAGCTGAGGCCGGCCAGGCTGCAGGGCTGGACACCTCCCCAAACAGCACCCCTAGCCAGCAGCTGTCCTGCCCTTGCAGCCTTCAGCCTCAGCTGGCTGTGTGTCCCGGCGCATTTCCTGCAGCATTTCCAAGCAAGGCAGCTCAGTCTAACAGCCAGGAGGGTGTTCATCCCTGCAAAGACACTTCTTCCACCAGAACACAGACAGCCACTCCTGTGCAAAGGTGCTGAGGGCCTACCTTTCCTCTTGGCTGTCTTCACGACTTCTCTTTGAGTGGACCTTCTCCCAAAGCTCCAGCTGGCCCGAGACAGCTCTCCAGCCCCCTGTGGCAACACCCTGCCCAATGGGATGCTCTTAAAGCCTTGGGGCTGCATTTTATTTTGGGATGCTGCAAAGGGCCTCACAATTCCACAGCTAAAAAGTATCCCTGGCAAGGAGGGGCCTGCAGTTGTTCCTTTTGTTATTGTGTTGTTTCTAAAGCTCCAAAGTGGGAGACAGGAAACCCAGCACACACAATCTATTTAAAACTCCTTTACCTCCCACCTGAGGCTGGCAGCTGCCTCTGAAATCTCCCCTTTTCAGCAAAGTTGGTGTTTAATTATGAATTGTTATTTATACTTGCTGCTTCCACGGTGCCTTTGGTATTTAATACCACACATGTCCATGAGTGCTCTCTGCTCAGCTCTTCCCTCATATAAAAATACGGCCTGCTTGGATTTTTCCTTGCTGCTTGCTTGACACTGAAAGAATACAGTGCTAGAGATGAAGGGCTTTTTTCAAGGAAAACCTCCCTCAGAAGTTTCAGTGCCCCCTCCAGAAGAAAGGCAGCACCTCCTGACCCCACATCCATCTCTCCCCACAGAGCCAGCACTGCCTTTCCACAGCAGGCATCTGTGAACCTCTCCCTACCTTTCACCACCTTCTTCACAGCTCTTCAAGAACGCATGGGTGGCCTGATTTTATATCAACTCCCCATAAGACGGGTTTGCCAGGCGCTGCCATCTGATGCCCCATGGCCTTCCTGAGCTGCCACAGCTCCTGCAGAACTCAGCTGCTGTTTTAGGGAGATCCTCTGCAGCTGAGCAGGGCTGACTGAGCTCCTCTGGCCACCTTATCTGCCTCCTGTGCTGACCTCCTGTTACCTGCATGCTTGGAACGTTTCACAGCACTTATCTTAACCTTCTGGGCTCCTGGCTCTTCCTCCTCACTTTCTTCACTCTTCCTTATCCTTATTTACAACCTTCACATTCCAACATAGATCAGTTTTCTACAGCCCGCCTGGACAGAAAGTGTGGGTGGGTGCCTCTGCCCAGCAGCTCTCCCGGCAATTATCTGAGTCTGCAGAGATCATATTCTTAATTAATTAAACTCCATGTTTCATAACAATAGCTCCCTGAGTAATGGCAGCAGCATAAATCACTGCTCTCACTGAGGAAATGATGCAGTGCAAGCTCAGCTGCCTGGCTGTAATTCCCAGAGAGGAGACGGATTTTGCACAGGGAAGCGGCACAAACCCAGCTTTGTCTGCTCATAGCATTTCTTTTCCAGACAAACAGCAGTACAGCTCTTCTGGCTGCATTGCTCTCCTGTACTCTTGGCTTAGCTGCCTGTACTTCCAGGGATGAGTCTAGGATATGCCATAAACAGCACCTGGAACTATGCCTAGAAATTATTAACTTTTTTTAAAAAAATCCACAACAGTATTTTTCAATAGTTCCACCTCTTGAAGCCATGATTACTGAGTTTAAACCAACACCTAGTTTGCTGCCACAGTAATAGATGACCTGAGACCCACAGGATCAAATCCCCAAATGTTAACAGGTTTAATAACTTTTAGTATCTTGTTACCTCTACCAGTGCTGTTCTAGAAGAGAGGATGGAGGTTAAGTTCTCATTTTTGAATAATTTGGATCAACGGGAGTATTTGACAGAATTAAGAGCTATCCTAGAAACACATACAATGCTCACACAAATTGCTCACACAGTGATGCTTCTGAAACCAAGACTAAAGCAAGGAACTCTTCTTCCAACCTCTACAGCTATTTCTAGGCATTTCCTGATATTCTTCCCTTTGTCTTAAATCAGAAGCTAAGAGGAAACCCCGCTCCACTACAGAAACAGCCAACAGCACATCACAGACACAAAAACACAGAGAAGCAGCACCAAAGCCTAGCTGAGCTCTGACAGGCAGGAAGGAGCCCGAGGAGTTAGCACTGCTGGTTTATCCTCATGGCACCCCACGTTACACAATGCCACAGGCAGCCTGAGATCCCCAGCTCAGCCCAGTGACACAAGAGGAGCTGGGCAGCTTCACCTCTGGCTCTCCTCCTCCCGCAGACAAGCCGGAATTACGTCTCCTTGGGAATGCAAACACCACCTCCACGGCTGGCTCCCATCTCCTGGCACAGAGCAAGCCCTCCTGCCTGCTCCATGCTGGCAGGGAGAGCCCACGCTCATCCCAGGGACAGAAACCACGCTCATCCCAGGGACAGAAACCACACTCATCCCAGCACCAACCTTGCCTGTGGCCATGCTGCTCGGCAGATCCTCCCGCTCCGCCTGAAGTGAAAAGACTGGACTGCTTACGTATTTCTTATTTTGTTACCTCCCGTGGCTGCTCCAGAAATAGCCTGTAATCCCCATCTCTGTCACGCTCCCAGAATCTCCTTTAGCTGCGCTGCAAGCGCCCCGTGTGTCACAGCACTAAGGCCCAGGTGCTCTCCTGTTAGAGCGAGGCCTGCAGGTTTGTTACTCTGCAGGTTTGTAACAGGTTTGTTACTCGGTGCTCACAGGACCCCCGAGCCACACCAACAGCCAAGGCCAGGTGGGAACGTGGACAAAACTTTTAAAGAAAAAAATTTATAAATTGCACCGAAACCTTTCACACTAGCAATCTGTAAAAAATTTTGCAAGAAAAAGTCTCAGTCCCTGGGTAAAACCTCTAGCTCATGACTTATGACATTCACCAGAGATGGGAAACAGCCAGGTTTAACTGCACAGTCTTAACCAGGCACATGAGGAATTCCAGTCTGGTTCGTGAATCCAGAGCACAACAGGTTCCACCTGAAGCACATTTTCATGCTAAGCAGAGCAAGATAGTTTGAAAGCTCAGTAAGGCTCGTTGAGCACATGAATCTTGGGACTGAATTAGGCATTCTTCCCAGAGATCTGCTGCAAGATCCAAGTTCTCAAGTAGAAACAATAATATCCATGTGTAGGATTCAGGTGGATCAGTAAAGCTCAGGGAAGAAAAACAAACCACGCAGCCCAAATTCATTCACAGTGCTGTTGGCTGCTGCTTCTAAGAAACAGGGCTACTTAATGCACATTTTCTGTACACATCACAGGCACATCCACCCTGATATCTGGTAAGCCAGGATTACTAGAGCTGATCTTTGTGCTGTAAGCCAATCCCCAAAAGGGAAAAGAAGAATTTTCCCAGAACAGTGCAGGGGGGCTTGTGCTTTTCGACCTGCACAGGACATTGCTTGGAGGCAAATTAAAGAAATCACAGGATGGCAAATTTTAGATGGCTACATCCCCCATTCAGGCACCCATCACTTTCAGCCTAATGGCTCCTACGTGGAGATTCCGAGCACGCAGAATTTCAGGGCAAAGCAAGAGAGGCTGAGAAGTCACCTGGAATTAATCCAGACTCACAGCTTTCCTCTTCAGAGGGCTCTTCACTCAGGCAACTCCAACTTAAACAACCTCAATGAGCGCTGACCCTCAGGTCCACCGAGAAAGAATCTGGAGAATGGAGACCACGTTTTCGCTGCGCAACACTGTCTAGTCCTACTTGCCCAGCATTTCTCTGGCTTCCCCTTTCCTCTGGGACTGGATGGGTTTTAGCTGACCTGAGCCCAATCCCACAGTCTGGCCGTGCTGTGTTTGCACAGCCCCACACAAACCAGCTGCTCTGGCGCCGTACCTGTTTGCAAGCAGAGAGCTGAAAGGAGCCCTGGCATTCATTTGGGTTCCTCACTCCATTGGCCAAGGGATCTTTGAGAAAATGAACTCCCTCTTTGTCTGCAAGAGAGCCCTAATCCCCGTTTTGCCCTGGAGGATTACTGGGTACTTAGAAAGGCACTCACATGCACATTTTTGGTTTGTGCCAACTGCATTTGCGCCCACAATATGCAGCGTTCCCTTTGGTCTTTAGCTTTCACAATAAGCATTCCACTGCACCCAGACCTCGACCCGGAGACTGCCACCCTTTTAAAGGCACCCTAAACCCACACTTTCTGAATCGGAGGCCTCCCCTGCTTTGCATGAGCACTTGGCCCTGGGAGGCAGCTGGGCACGCAGCCCCGCAGCCCGCAGTCCTTTCTTGTGCTGCCCAGCCGCTGTTAGAGCGCACAGTTCCCTGCACAGCGCTGCCAAAACGACCTGGATCCTGGCTGGGAGGAAGAGCCTGTAGGGCTCAGGCATTAGCTTTTATCCCTGGTGAATTCCTGGCTGTTTGTAATAGTGCTTTACTGTTATAATCTATCACAGCTTGCTGTTTGTGCCCCAGTGCCACCCAGAGAGCCTGTTCCCAAAGTGTGCTCCCTGCAGCTCTGGCCCAGATCTTCCTGGGACTGTGTTTAATTCAGGATCAAGTTCAAAGGACTCTAAAGCAGTACTGACTTGAGCAGCACCTTGCCTGCTCAGGGGAGATCTCACCTTCTCACCCTTTCTCTCTGAAAGGTGACAACTGTGCTGGTCTGTCAAATAAGTGGTGTGATCCATCCTGCACCCCACCTCGACCTGCACACAAAATGCTTTCCTACACCTTGTGCTCAGAGACCTGTAACCTTCTCAAAAACAGATCTACCTATTTATTGTGTCAAGACAGGAGCAAAACCATAGAGAAATGACAATTTCATTCTTTCATGCCCCACAACTAACAGGACTAACCTATAGACTTGCTCTTGACCATTACCAAGCCTCTCTTGAGGTTTTTCAGAGACACCTTTGGAGACACTGCAGGATCAGCTTGGGGAATCAGAGCATCCCCTCTCCTCACAGGCTGCTCAGGACCAGGAGGCTGTGAGGAACAATCCTTCAGACCTGGCCATAAAACACTGGGATCAGCTCTCCCTTGTACATCATATCTGTGAGGTGCCTGAGATGAAGATGATGCATGGCACTGCTCAGGCAAGCAGGAGGGTCAGAGCCACCACTCATAGGTAAATCAGCATCCTGACAGCTTTTGGGGTGTCCCCACACTGAATCTTGTGGATCTAAAGTCCTTCTGATAAATGATAACACTTAATTTCTCTTACATCACACACACCAAAGCACAAGCTGGCTCCAAAGGACAAATGTAAGCAAAACAAAAAATGTAGCTGAAGCTCCTAAAAAGAAAAGCATCTCAACAAGAAGGAAGGAAAAGTCATACTCATCTAACATAAGGATTAGTTTGCATTTTAGGATTTGGGAATTAAAATCATTCCATAGGAAAAGCTCACAAGCCCTCCATGCTGAAATAATAGTTAAGTTCACAGCAGGAGATGCAATCAGCAGAAGGTATTTCCCCACAACCATTCTTTTTACACTCACCCTTCAGAACAGCGATGATTTTCCAGCTACAAAAGGGCCATCCTAGGGGTGGCTGAATGTCAGCAAGGGGTGTCCCACCTGGGACCTGGCCATAGGCTGCAGATCTGAGACCTGAAAGGCAAGCCCAGCCTTCACTGGGAAACTTTTGTGCCAGCAGCTCGGAGCTGGGACCAGGCTGCATGTGCTGGTGCAGCTCCTAACATGTTCCATCCAAACCAAACTAGGTCAGTTCAGACCAACAATTTAAATGGTTTAAAGCTAAAGATTAAGGGAGTGCTTACAGGAACTGTTCCAGTGGCAGATGGATGAGGTCTCTGGCACTATGAGCAAGTGGGGCATTAATCTCTTCCGCCAGCACAGCTGGATCTCTCCTCCTTGCCTGCACTGGTGACACCTTGCACTTTAAGGAACACACCCTGAAATTTTAGCCCAGCAGCTCTCCTATGGAAATATGGATGGTACTAAAGTGCTGCAACAGTGGCTCAGCTGCTTTTTGAAAACTGGGCTCAGTGATTTGTACTAATGGAGTGACAATGTGAGCATCTCTTCAGAGGGGGCAGAAGAAAGCCTCATACTCATTTATCACAGGCACAGTGGACACTCAGCACCAAAAACTCAGGTCTGTTTCTCAGCTCTCTCTAACCTGATTATCTGCAGTGCTTCCTGGTATTCCAGATTTTAATTGCAGTTACTTGACGGGTGGAGTGTACAGGTCTAAATCACCTTTAAAAGTGTAGCAATACCTAATCCCCAGAATATGAGCTACTCCTTATGAGCTGCTTCTACATCCAACACGCCAACATCTTCCTGGACAAATTCCTGAACACCTTACTCAACACAGCATTCCATTCACTTCCTGGGGATTTCAGCAGGAGATTTGCTCGAGTAAGAAGTGATGATAGATTGAGTAAAGAGATGAGGACTTGGCCAGCTCAGTGAGAGAGCCCACGGCAGTGACAGAAATGCTGACTGCTAAGCTAATAAATATCTGTTTGTCACTCCAAATATTTTTAGCATCTGCCAGTCTGGCAGAGATGAGCTTGGAAAAGGATGAGGGCTGCAACCACATCAAGGAACACAAGATGAGGGAGGAATCCTTGGCCCCTCTTGGCTGGTCCTATGCCCCACTGTTCTCACACAAACCCCCCAAAGGGGCAATTTGCCTTCCTGACTCCACTCCCCCTCAGCAGAGAGCCATTTCAGCAGCATTAGGAGTCATCTGCCATCCTTCTGCTGAGGAGATACCACGAGCATCCTTCCTGTACGCAGCGTGTGGGACCTCTTCCACCTGCCCTGCCAGCAGGAAAACTCTTCCCCATCACCCTGTCTGCTGGTTTTGGTCTGATGATCCTGATCTAGACCCAAACCATTCCTTGGGCTTGAAGCAACATGTGAGGCTGGGTATAGGGATGTTCTCTGCAAGCACTGCAGAGCTGGAATAGCCCCTGCAGAGGGATTCCCTGCAGGGAATCTCACCTGGCTGAGGCTGTGGCTTCCCCAGTGATGCTGCCCTCCAGTACCACTGAGGTGAAGCACTCCCAGGAAGTGTTGAGAGAAATGTCACTACAGCTTAGCATATGGCTTTGAGTTCCAGGAAAAGCTCTCAGATCCTCCTGGGTTTCCAGGAACATGAACGTGCTGCTGTGTAGATGCAAAACCTTTCATAGCTCTTGGGAAACCCAGAAAAGCCCACTTAGCCTAAATGCCTATCAGCTTTTAATGGGACTTTCCTTGCTTCAGACCCATCTTAAAAATGCACCCTAAACATTGCAACAGCATAAGCTGCATTTCCTTGGAGCGGCTGTCCCCGGGCACACTGAGGAAGCACAGAGGAGAGGAGCACTCACAGCACTGCCAGTCTGACCTGAGGCCTCCACAGCAATTACAGGTTAACAAGACATCAGAAACTCTTCCTCCCCAGTGGGAACAGCAGCACCCTCTCAAAGGAAGCCACACCTTTGCTAGGGACATGCAGTGATTCCGAGTCACAGCCTGGAAATCTCTGCATATCAACAGGAAAAAAAAGGGGGGAAACACATATCCCCACTCCCAGCCTCTCCTCACCATCGTCATTACCAACACCCTGCCCAAATGGAACCATGGCAGAGCCAGGCCTAAACACAAACTGAAGGCACAAGTGCCAAACTGCTTGGGAGAGAAAGCAGCAAACCCAAAGCCTATTAAGCAGCCATCAGTGTCAATATTTACTCCTCACAAATCATGGACAAGTGGCCCAATAAACAGTGTCAGGCTGAGCCTGGTGAGATGGAAGAGGAAGGGAAGAGACAGACTTGGGGAAAGGACATGACATTAATCAGTATCACCCCTGCAAACCTTTGACACAAACAAGGTAGTAAACTCAGTAGCCACTTAGAAACTAAGCTCCTTTCTTGCTTCAAGAGTGATAGCCCTCAGTTTCCAGCCGGGAGGTTTGGCATCCTTCACAACAGAGCCACTGGGCCCCATAAAACCTTTCCCTTTCAATCCACCTCTCAACACACACCTCTCTCTGGCCTGGCTGAACTACTCCCTCCCAACACAGAGCACATCCATCCGAGGTCTGGCCTGCAGGGAATTAAGCACTCCAGCCAGGACTGAGAGGCTCCTGGGCAAACAATGTCTGCACAGGAAGACAAACAAATCAAACCATGATTTCACAAGGCAAACTCCTTGGCTGCAAGAGTCACTTCAAATACCCCAGCTTCTCCTTCTCCCTGCCCATCATTTCTGCCCCTGGGGGGTGGTATAGGCCATTTACTTCTCCCCAGCCTGAATGGAAAAACACAGTATTGGACAAACAGGCTCCAGGCTTGATATTTCCACCAGGGCTGTAGCTGAGTTTTTAGAGCTGTGCCTCACTATAGCACATATTTGCTCCCATTTGCCCAGGGAAATTTAAGCTGCCACAGCAGGACGAGGATGCAGCCATTGTGCACGGGGGCCCTGTCCCCACCATAACTGCACTGGGCACAGTTATCATCACATCCTTTGCTTAAATTAGGCTGAAATGGAGTCTGTCTCCAGCCTGGAGCCCGTTTGTAAGTGCAAAGGAATCTGTGCCCTCTGCAGCACACAGACAGGATCAGGTCTCTGCTGGAGAGCACTTGGCCTGGCTATTTTTATTGTCTCCCTGAATACTTCAACACCGTTTTGAGTTGCTGAAAGAATAGTAAAGATATTTTTTAAATAACAGACACGCTGATAATCCATAGGAACCATGTCCTTTTAACTTTTGGATGTTTCTCAAGTCTCTGCCCTTGTTGCCAGGATGCTGAAGGCATTTTGAAGGCACAACATGATGAAATCTAATCAGGGTGAAGTGGGCTGGTTTCATTTCCATCAAATTCCTCTTTCAAAGGCATAAATTTACCCTTCTGATCCCAGCCTCTAGAACTGAGTCAATACAGCAGTTACTGCTACATCAAAAACCCATCCAATCCCCCTCCCTCACCAACAACTGATGACTGGAATTCCTCATGCCTCTTTAAACCCAAGGACATTGCCACTAATTCGAGCCCTGGTGCAACTCGAATGTGAAGGATTAGGGAAGTGGCTCTCCTCTGAGCAGAGGCAGGCATGCAGCAATGCAGCACATCAAGAGCAGTCCAGATTTCACTCCAGTTTAACTTGGGAATGACCTCCTAAAGCACAGTTCCAAACACACAGCTTTTCTTTCGCACTGACTGCAGCACCCTGAGTGGGGTGCACCTTGAGATAGTGTGGCTACAGCCTGATCCTGCTGACCACGAGCCATCCTCCATTCCACACCCATTAAGGTCCAGCAGCTTGCCAGCGCCAGCCACAGTCACTCTGGGCCTGAACAAATGTTAGCCAAGTGGGAATCACACAGGGCATTATAAAACACCCTGTTTGATGTCATATCCTCCTGAGTTATTTACTTACACTGCTGCTGGGGTGAAGAAGCCCAGGGATGGGATGGACCAGCCCCCACCGTGCCAGCTGCTCTGCAAACACCAAGTGAAGGATGGTTGCTCACCCAGGGGGCTGACCCTTAAAGCAGGGTCCACCCTAACTAAACAAATGCAGGAGGGATGTTTTCCCCATCACTGCTCTTCCCTTCCCATGTTCATCTGCCAGCTGCATCCTCCTGCTAGAGCCCAGCTTTTCTCCCACTGCTGCCAAGAGCTAGGATACTCTACAGAGGGAGAAGGGCTCCACATCACCCTGCTTTTATTTTCATAACAAATCTGTCCAGGCCTGCTGAACACAGGGGCATTTGTGGAGGCCCTGGCTGCTGCAGGACCACAGTCTCCCAGAGGCAGGGCTCCCACGTGCCACGGCAGCAGCCCTCTTTGCAGAGCAATGCCAAGTAGGCTACAGCTGGTCTTTTATGTCCTTATTGCCTTTTGAGCAACGTTTTATAGTTAAACTTCTGGCCTGCTGACCTCTGCAAGATAAGCCTCTGTGATTATTAAATGAACTTTCCCTTAAAATTTACAGTAATCCTGATTTCAGTCGAACTGAACTTCCCCCTTCGATTAAAGAACCAGAGGTGCCAAGCACCATTTAATGTGGGCCAACAAGCTCTCAATCCTCTAAATCCTCATATAATGGACGTGCAGAGCACCCCTCCCTCTCCCACTTGTAGGCTGGCCTGGACTTCACCTCTCTCAGTCAAAGGAGTTTTAGGGCACTGATTTTCCCCTACTGCTGTTTCTGCTGGCGTGGATGAAAATCTGGACAAGCACTTGCAGGAGCAGAGTCAGGCCCCCATGGCTGAGCAAACACAGCCAGCTGCTGAGCTTCACCTCTCTGCTGCCTGGGATAATAAAGATGGCCCAGGCTGGGATGAGAAATGAATGTGTTTCAATGGGTGCTGCTGGTGGCACCTAAAGACAACTAAATTTCAGGCTGGGTTTTTTATGCAGAACGACATATAGAGGTCAGAATTTTAAAAGCATTATAGCAGGGAATGAGAAAAGAAGACCTTCGGACCTCGTGGGCAGAAGAAGTAGGGGAGAAAGTTGGAGTGAAGACAAATTCGTTCTGTGGGTCACATTTCTCCCAAATTTACAAAGAAAAATGCTGGCTAATAGTGTTACATTTGAATATAATTCTCTTCTTATCCATTTTAAGGAGTCTGTGGGTCATTCCAACCAGGTGATAAAACTTCTCAGCTTCTGTCTCGGTATCTCGTTGCAAGGTGCCTGCCAGCAGAACTGCCTGCAGGAACACTACACTGCTTACTAAAACATGCACCACGGTGAGAGCACACACGAAACCTCCCGCTGCCCTGATGGCCGGGACAGAGCAGTGAAGGGACCCTGAAGCCCCGAGCTGCAGCCCCCAGTGGATGATGCTGCAGCTCCGGACGTGTCCGGGCAGTCACAGCACAAGGCACCTGGAGAACCTCTCCGAGTGATGAGTTTCACATACGGACAGGGGGAAGCGCGGCACGGCGGGTCTCGTCCTACACCCCTTCCCTCCCCGACTGCTTCTCCCCAGCATCCAGAGGCGCCCAAAACCCCAAGCAAGAAAACAGCAGCTGCAAGGGGAGACTCCGCCGGAGCCGGCCGGGCTGCGGGGCCGCCGCCTTTTGTCATCCCGGCCTTTGGAGCAGGAGCGCTCCCGCTCCGCACCCAGGCAGCCCCATCACGCCGGGTCTGGTACCGCGCACCTCCTCCAGCACCGCACTGCCCGCGTATCCCCGCTCCGCACAGCATTCCCTGCTCGGCACAGCATTCCCTGCTCCGCAC
>VRYO01000180.1:9673427-9699592 GCA_009812075.1 Sialia sialis
CCCGCTCTCGCCGTGCCCCGGGGCCCGTACGGCTCCGCGCTCGCAGTCGCGCCGGGCGAGGGCGCCGGAGCCCGGCGGCGCCTCCGGCCGGCCCCGGCAGGTGCCGCGGCGGGCAGCCCGCCCCCGGCACCGCCCCGCACCGGGGCAGCCCCCCGGGCACGGCCCCGCAGCCCCCGGCGAGCTCCCCCGTCCCGCCGCATCCCCGTGCCCGCAGCAGCAGCGAGAACTCCGCCGGAGCTCCCGGCCGGGCGCACACCTCAGAGACCCGGGCTCCCTCCGAAGCCCCGCCGTTCTTCCCCAAAGTCCACTCGCACCTTCCCGTAAAGCAGAGGAGGTTGCGGGTGCTTCCCACTGCCCGCTGATCCCTCGGGAGCGAGTGTCACGGGCCACAGCAAAGCCGCGTTACTGCTGCGGTGGCTTTAACAGAGTCTGCTCTCACCTGCTGGGTGTGTTTCATGCACGACATTTAACCAGCAAATGAGCTATATGAAATTTAATTTTAAAACTACATGAGCTGTTGTATCTCACAAAGGAAGACGACAAGCAGAGCCAAGATGAACAAACCCTTTCAATTTCTCGTACTGTGAAAAACTAAAGAAAACCTTTGATACTGCACAATATTTGTGCCACACACAAGGTGTTCGTGTTTCAAGTAAGAATTTGTACTTCTAACACCCTGCTTTGGCTGGCCTGAAACAAGCAGGTGCTCTCACAGAGCCAAGCTGGTCTGTGCCTGGGGAATGAAAGTCTTCCTGGGTGAAGACTGCAGGATTTCATTTTCCATTCCTAGTGGTGACAGATCAGGTGAAATAAAATCCATTTCTGCTTTCCCACCGTGCCACTTGCCATCCTCCTTCCTGTTCTCTTGATGCCAAGCACCTGCCTCTCCCTTTCTGCCCTGTACCCTCCTTGAAGCCTCCTGGTTTTTCCTCTGGTAGCTGTTTCCTCTCAAGAGGCGGCTCCATGTTCACCCAGTTTTTTGGATTTGCATGTGGATGTGAATACAGCTCCTTTAACAACCCCTGAACTCAAACTCCTCTGAACGCTGCTGGCAGCACCAGAGAGCCATGCAGAACGAAGAGGGCAAGTGGGGGAACGTGAATGAAAGAAAATACCTTTTGAACCCAAAGAGGTTACTGGAGGAGATGCCGGAAAAGTTGCTCTTCACAATGTGAGTATCTGGCCCACAATGGATATTTTATCCAGGAATATTCAAACATAACTTTAAAAAAACCGCTATTTTATACAGAAAGAGACTGGTATTTTACAGAGTAAGGGAAAGGGATGGGATCTTAATCTGAGCAGGAAAGAATCCCACTCCAACATGCTCTTTACAAGAGGCCCTGGCCTCCCTGAAGCCATTTGTTCACCCACTGTTAAGCTATCATAACATGTTACACAGATAATTTTACTTCTATTTATATGTAACTTTATTCTGACCTAGCTTAAAATGGTTCCTGTTGCTCTCATTTAACTAAAGTATTGAACAGGGGCACCTGTATCAGGTGAAATTATGCTCAGCAAGTGCTGCTTTTCATGTTGATGTCTCTCTCCCTACCTGCACACTCACCAGCAGCAGCCTGAAATGTTTAATACTATGAGCTGCAGAAATCATAGTGATAAACCAGTGTGGGAGATGAGGAAAAACAACTGAGGTGAGGTTACAAAGGCAGTGAGCATTGCTTCTGAGTCCTAATGATGGAACCCATCATGAGGTGGCACCTCCCGGCAGACTAAGGGCCATTTCCTGCATTTTTTTCACTTGTGCTTCCTAGGGAGAATACCTGGTGTGTATAAAAGCTGGGGTGCTGTCACACACCTGTCCTTGAGCTCTCCCAGCTGGATTTCCACCGGGGACAACAGACCCCTCCCGTGTACGTGCCTCAGGGGATGCGTCATCAGGATGGGTTAATAATTTCAGCAAGCTCTAGATCACTGTCTTGTGACACACCAGGGCAGGTCTGGGAAGCAGGATTAAACAGCCTGGTAATAAGGATGACTCAGGTGGCGCTGCCTTCCTGTCCCCTCTCACAGCAGGAGACCCTTTCTGGTCCAAGCCAGCACACCCATCACCCAGCCCACCAGCCAGGGTGACACTGCTGCCAGCAGAGCTCCTCTGTGCAGATGTCACCCAGTGGAGGCATGGCTTTTGCCATCACCTCTCCCAAAGGCATGGTTTCTCCCCTCTCTGACTGGAAAGCTATATGGAACACTGAATATTCCCACAGCAGCACGTGCAGTGTACGTCACCTGCTCAGGATCATTCCATTAGGAGCCAGAAGGACCCAGGATAATTTGCTCCATGAAATGACTCCAGATGGTTTTATTGATATTTTAAACACTCTAAGTGTACTTTGCATCTTGGCCAGCTATTTGGCAAGATACTGAGTGGCAAACAGGGTCACAGACGTTAGCAGGCAATGAAACAAAGTCCGGCTTTGGGATGTGATCACAAGAACACATGAATGCTTGTCCTTCTGTGATAAAAACAACAACAAAAACATTACAGCAGTAGCATAAACCTGAGGCTCCCCGTAACCTTGCACTATTTACTGAAGCATGATAGCACTTAGGATAGCACAGGGACTCGCCCTGAGGCACAGGAGCTCATCCAAGTGGGAATTTACTGGGAGGGATCACAACAAGCACCCAGTGCTGACAATCGAAACCTTCCGCACAACTTCCATCCCTGCTGCTCTGGAGCAGCCAGCACAGCTGCAGGGAGCTCTCATCTCACAGGGGCTCGGTGTCCTGGCTGGAATGCCTCACTGGCCCTACACAGATAACCATCCCAGTCACACCTTGGCCTTTGTGCATTCCCTCCTGTTCCTGCTTCAGTGGGAAACTGTTTGTTCCCTGCTCAGGTGGAGCAGCCCCAGATGGCATGTCCTGTATGGGACAGCACAGCTCAGCTCCCACTAAACTACCTCCAGACTTTTTCCCAGCAGGACCAGCCTACGTGCCCTTCAGGGCTTACTCTGTAAGGAAAAGCCCTTCTGAGCAAAAAAAAATGAAAGAATATCTGTAACTAAGCAGGATTTCTCCACAGAGTGACTCTTGTGACACCAGTATCAAATATCATACCTTACAAGGGGTAAGAGCCAGGGGGAGGACTCAGAGAGCTTTAAAAAAAATTTTTTTTTGCAGGATTTTGGTTTCTTACTTGGCTTGCTTCCAATGGCAGTTTAATGCTATTTCAGCTCAAGAGCAGAGGTCATATAATCCCCCTCAACAATCTTTTGAAGTTCTCTTCTGTCCTGCTGGTGTTCTCACTACTTTGAGAACTTGGACTTACAGAAAACCTGAAGAAATCAGAGCTGCCTGCAGTGCCCAGATGGTTTCCCAGCCTGTGTCCTCAGTTGCAGCAAGTTGCATTGGAAATTGTGAAAAGTGACTTATGGCAGAGAAAGATACGAGTTGGTGTCTGGAAGGTGCGGTGAATCTCCCTGCCCTTTCCCACCTGGATCAAAAGCACGCAGGCAGTTTCACTTCAGCTCCCATGTCACAGCAAATAGGCCGTGTACACACTGCTGCCATCTGCTCCAGAGCCTGCCAGCTGGGCTGGAACAGGGACAGAGAGCCTAAAAACTCTGTGTACACACCACTGTACACTGCCTTTGTTTGGGCATTGCCTTTGTTTGCCTTTGGGGTAGATGGAGATGCCCCGAGACTCTGCACATGCACATCCCATCCCTTCCCAGAGATGACAGGAATATCTCTGCTGTGGGGAACCAAAGGACTCAGGCATTCATCCAGGAGCGCTTTCTCTTTTTTTTCTAGTCACCACAAAACCCCCTGGCAGCTGGGTGCCCTCTGTGCTCCCCCCCATCCCACACTTCCCTGTTTTCCCTGCCTCTTCTTTCTGGCAAACATGATCTGCTGGACACAGGGCTGGGATATGGCTGCTCCTATCCAAAGGATGGAAAGACAGTGTTAAACAGCCCCAAAGGAACCTGTCCTGTGGCTGTTCCTCGTACCCCTGGCTTGCTGAGCAGGGCAGATGCCAGGCTGCAGCACAGCAGGTCCATGCTGCATTTGCTCAGGCAGCTGGTGTGAAATGTGAGACCCTTGTCACGTCTGCTGGGGAGGAAGGGAAGGCGTGGGATGGACACAGGAAATTGGGTGTTGAGATAAACCATGGGCTGCACTGGAGAAGGATGATTTCCTCTGAGGAGTGTTTGCAGTGCTGACCTACCCACAGAGCATGAAGAGAGAGAGCACGGAGGGGCTGGAGGCAGCACCATCAATCAGGGGACAACAGAACTCCCAGGGAGGCTCCGGTTTTCCAAAATGTGCCCAGTCGCCTTTCGGTTTGGAAAACTTGAACCATGATTTGATCAGAGCCAGGACTCTTTGAATCCAAGCCTGTAAAGCTGGGAGAAGTTTAGAGAAACTCCCCGTCTTGGCTCATCTCCAAGTCAAATTAACTTCTGGAAGGTGAGGAGGTGTTCAGATAAATATCAAATCGCTCTCTAGTGGGTCAAGGCCATTTTTTCCAGTGAACAAAAAGGATTTTTATTGGATCTCTCTTACATTGCATATCTCAGACTGAACTTAAGATAGCTGTGAAAAAAATTCAGAATAAGGAAGTCCAAATCTTGCAGCAATGAATAAAACCCATTATTAAATTTCCTCATGAAGACTTCACCCAAATAAACCCAATGAAAAATCAGTTTAAGATTGAACTGACTCTGGACAGAAGAGGTTTCTATGGAAGTTCACTGTTATGAGAAAATTCTAAGGGGAATTTGGAAAGAAATCACACATTCCCATGTGCTGACTCAGGGAAGTGAATTCCTAATGTTTTTATTCAACTATCCTGTCCTCTGCACTGAAACTTTCTAGACTAGGGGCCCTAAGCTGCCCCTTGGTTCTTGGCACTGCAGTCACTGTGAGCACCCTCACCCTGTGCATGGAGCTATCCCTAAGAGAGAAACACATCATGATGATGGCACAAAGAGGAAATAGTAAAAGGCTTCTTAAACATTCCAAGGAGAGGAAAAATGCAGAAAAGAGATGTGAATCCACTTTACCTCCAACATCCCAGAGAGGTGAAAGGAAGGCAGAGAGAACAGCACTTTTCTCTGTCTGTGAAAAAACTCCTTTCCTCCTGAGCTACTGACAAAAAGATTTAGGGAAAAGAAGAGGGAAAAAGGACATTTGTACAGTGAAGAAAAAAGGGAGAAGGCTTTGAAGACCTAATTAACAGACTGTCCCGAGTCACTGCAGTTCAGCTGCATCACAAAGGTCTGACAGAGATCCATGGGACCACAACAACCTGCCCAAGAGAATAAGACACTGTAAACAAAACCAGTCACTCCAAAAACCCACCCCCCTCCAAATCCAGGGGGCTGGGAAGGGGAGGAGGCTGCAGCTGAGGGCCTGTTTTCCTGCTCACTAATAAATTTAGTTTACAGAACCTTTTGTGAGTCCTTTTTAAGGTTGTTTGTTGATTAAAGCGGCAGACAACAAACTTAGCCTTAATTTATGCTTCTTTAAACATTTCAAGCTTGGGGGGGTGCTTTTTATAGGAGTTAATGAGGCAGAATAGGTTCTTTAAGGGGAAGATATTTTCTCACCAAATTAAAAGCTGTATTGAAAATAAAATAATGAGATGAAGGTGGCTTTTCTTTCAGAAGTAAATAAATCTTGGAGTAGGAAACTTCTCACGCACTTGGAACTGTCCTTATCGGAGAGATCTGAGAACAGCAGGTTCACAGGATGTTCTCACTCTCCTTTTTTTTAATGTATTTTGCCTTCTTCCTTTCATGTAAACAGTAATAAAGCATTACTTGCTCTCAATGTGCAAACAGTTCCAGCATGTGAGAGCAAGGAAACACTGGCAGCAGTTATTTGCCACAGCAGAGCAGTGAAAGCCCAAGGCAGGGCAGAGAAACGGGCCACACTGTGCCACCTCAGACACCTGGGCAAGTCCTGGGCTAGCTCCCACCAAGATCCCAGGTCAGGCTGAATTTTCCACTGCATTTTGGCAATGCGGTGTGGCAGCACAAGGAAAATCAAGTACCAGGGTGGGCAGTGCTGGAAGCCGCTGTGACACCAGTAATCAGCACCGGATGTCATTAACTGGGGACACACAGGCACAACAAGGTCCCGATGCGATAGCAGAGCATCAGCCCTGGCTCCTCTCAGAAATGGGGAAGAAAGCCTCCCTTTCATGGCAGCTGCAAGCACACTGGAGGAGATAACCCTGTTTGTCTTCGCCGGAAAGGCAGCCTGAGCACTGCCAGGCAGGGACAAACTGGTCCGTGCAGTCCCTGCACTGGGGGGATTCTGGTTTTCACTGAAGTGTCAGTATTTACTCTGGAGGGAAGCCCATCTATTTGGCTTATTCCTTACCTAAAGGAAGTGGGATGTTTGTGGTGTTGTGCTGAATTATCCCTACTGTATGGGCAAGAACAGCCTGCTCTGGAGTGCAAATGCAGTGTTTTCCCTTCCATCTTTGGCAATGTGCAGACAAGGCCTTATGCAATGGAGCAACAGCTCACCTCAAATTTCAAAGCAGTTGTAAGGCTCAGCACCACGAGGAGGGCGTGAATGGGGCTGTTTTCATATCTGCCACGCAAATGTCTGTTGGCACAGCAATGTTATCCCTTGTTATCCACAAACAGCGGGATTTTATCCGCCGGCCTCCCTCTCTGATCATGGAAAATGTATACACGGGACAGTCAAAGGAACCTGAGCCGCCAGGCAGCCACTCCCCGTGAAACCACATACTGCAGCAGTGAGAAAAGGAGCTCAACAGGCACCAAAAAGTCAACACCCAGGGGAATTCCAGCCTTTGGTAACGGCTTGGGAAGATCGGCCCCTGCAAACCCAAAAGCAGCTGTGAGAGAGAGATCAGCCAGAGAATGACTGAGAGAGATAAAAAGGAGAAATTACGTGCTCTTCTCTCAGTCCATGAAAGCACAGCAACAGTGCCCTGGCATTAGCATGCAGCCATGAAGAGGCATGGAAGCACTGCACAGGGAGGAGGGAAAGCAAGGAATGCATCAACAGCTCTCCACACAGGAGTCCCCAAAGGCAGGCAAGGAGAAGGTCTCCAAACAGAGACTTCCAGCTGGACTGAGGTGTCAGTGTCTGAAACATGAAGAAGAAACATTTTCAAGCTGTGAGCCAGCCAAAGGCAAGCCATGGGATATGAAGATAAAGCAGAGAGACTTTAAGGGCTAAAATCACATTTACTAGATGAAAGCATTTCCAGCATGTTGTAGTCTGGAGGAATAGGAGGCAAAGCTTCTTCATGAACTCCTCTGCTCTGTTGTGCACACATCCACAAAGGGCAGCCTGAAATTCCCCAGTACACCGAGCATCAGCTGGGAATGTTTCATGCGCTCTCCCACTGGAAATGAAAATCTAAATAAAGGGAAAATCCCTCTTAGGTGCTGTCTGCTCCAAAGCTGATGAACAGAATGGAAAAGCTTTTACCGAGCATCCGTAGCTCCCCTCAGTTATGCCTGCTCTGCACAGCACTTACAATTTCATTCCTGATTAAGAACCATGAACCAGACTCTGAATGAGACAGTGTCAATCAGCACAACTCCTGTTTTTTTCTGTCTCTGGTGGTGCTGGAAGGGAAAATGCTTGTGCTGCCTGTGCAAGTCCCAGTCACTGCACCTGGCTGCAGGCACAACCCCAAGAGCTCTGCTGGGCTGTGGAGCAACAAAATTGGGCCCAGGGGCTCAGAATTCAGTTCTCCTTTTCCCAGGGACTCCCAGCCAGGTCAAGGCGTAGGACCTTGGCATGGGATTGTAACTACAGCTGGTCAAAAATTTACTGCAGACACTGGTTCTGTTCAATGAAATACCTGCAGGAAACGTCTACTGATTCACTCACACAGTTAAAAATAAACTGAAGTGTTTTCAGGTTTTTTGGAATGCAATGAGAATCCTCCACATCAGCCTCTCACATGAATAATTTGTTTTGTTTTCTTTTCTTTTGTTTTGGTTTTTCTCATCACTGAATCCTCTATTTCAGATTTTAGGTCTTTCATTCACTGGGTTTTTTTACAACCTTCTGGCTGTCATTTCTTCCCCCCACAACCTCTATGAATTTTCTTCTTTTTCTAAGCCCTCTTTCTTCAAGAAAGAATGCAGTTTTAAAATAGAACAGACTTTTATTGTAGCAATTGACATGTTAGACATTATAATGAGTGAATAACCTGAAGCAAATTTGCTCTAACTTTTCCCTGCCTGGGCTGGTTCTGCAGTGCTAACAATTATTCAGAGAATTCAGCATTTTATAATCTCTCAGACACACTCTGGTCCAGCCCTCCACCTTGAGTAAATACATGGTGTGTGTAAAGGACTTTGGATTCACCTAACAAGCCAATGGATGTCACTGTTGCTCTACACAAACCAAAATGGGAAAGCAAAGAAAGACGATTAAACCAAAAGAGTTACAGGAGAGAGTTCTGTGCTGGTTACACTGGGCAATTCCTTCAGGGACTTCCCAAGTGCATGTCCAAGGTGTCCCACTGCAATACAGAGGCTAAGAGCTGGCTGTAAAAAAGAAAGGCTTCAGGAAGGTTCCTGCTGTTTAACCCCTTCAGTTGCAGCCTCCCCTGAAACTCAGCAGCAAGAGGCATTAGCTGATGAGTTTCCTGGGAAGGACCCACCCTTGAGCCGCAGGATGGATGCTCCGGGCTGGGACAAAGTAGGTCACCAAGAGGCTCCTCAGCCAAGGCCAGAGCTGCAGCTGCCACATTTCTAGGTCAGTGCTCACTGCTGCTTTAATGGGCTGATAAAGGTTTAAGAAACAAGTGGAGGTTTTGGTTGCACCCTGTGTGCCAGGGAGCAGCTCAACATCAAGAATTGCTGTTGCAACGAAGGGTGGTTTACTCTGAATTAGTGACAGAGCTTAGGGAAGCCGGGAGAGAAAGGCAGGGTCACCAGAGCACAGAAAATATAGCCCAAAAGTAGAGATAAAAGTTTTAAATGCTGCGAGGGAAAATGAAGAAAAATGCTTCAAAAGTAGGAGGAGCATGAAGTTTCTGATCGTGGTCTAGTTCTGTCAAACTGTCCTCAGTCAGAACTGTCCCTCATGTACATGGACTGTGCCCCTGAGGCAAGAATTTGTTTCCTGAAAGGAGGAATATTATTTGATCAATTGGGAAAAAATGCCTGAGGCTGGTCTAAATTTAATATATTTGGATCTAAAATACACTTGGGATAAGTGTAGTTATTCTCAAATGTTGGTAAGAAGAATAATAATTCCATTTCTTGCACATGCTGTTTAACACGTAGAACTATGCCAACCAATAAAGCCAGAAAAGGAACCTCAAATGCCAATCATTTAGCACTGGGAGCTGCACAGAACCACTGGACCACACCACTTCCAGCAAGCCAGGAACTCAGTCTGAGACACTGTGAGGATGCCGATGAAATAAATGAATTTGTGATCCTGTGAGATCCCTTAGGAAGATCTCCAAGCCCTGTCTCAGAACAGGCTGAGCTCGTTCAGGTCTCTCCCAAGGCCCAGAAGCCTGTGAGTTGCCTAATTGCAGCACCCAGGAAGGAGCCTGTGGTAAAACCTGTGTCAGGCCCAGCTCTAGTTACTGTTTGTGCCTAATCCAAGGACATGGGCTGTTCCACACAACCACGACTCTGTCTGCTCTGCCCTGTCATTAGTCCTCAAAGAGACACCTCACCAACGCCTTCCTGCAATGACAGCTGCACCCACCACACGAGGAAAGGCACACTTACACTAACCTGGGTTTTTTTAACTCTCAAAACCTGCAGACTGAATGTTCAGGTGCCTGAATTCCCTTTCACAGCTGGATAAAGTTTTGCTTCCCCTGTAGGAATAAAGTCACCATCTGCAAGTCAACTGGTCTCAAAAACCTTTCTGCCTGCTTACATGCAGCAGTCCCATCCACGTTTTCCAGAAGCTTTGCAATGGCTCTTTTGGAACTGGCCATTTCCCACCCACATGCAGCCTCGTGGTGAGAGGGAAAAGCCCAGGGAGCCACTCCACACCACAACTCTGATGCTGTGATATGGTGATGTTGTTCACCCTGTGCTGACGTCACTGAAACCCTTGTCAGCTTCCATCACTAAAACAAATTCTGCTTTATTTACATTGGAAGAGGCCAAGCCGAGGAATTTGCACTTAACGCTTATCGAGTGAACAGCAAAAGAGAAACACTTGACTCTCCAAGTGATAGAGAATGACATAACCTAGAGCTGGCTAAAACAGCTAACTACTACAATCTTAGACATCTACATAAAAATGTCTCCATATAAAAATGTCTAAACTGCAACTCATGATAATTTCCTTGGGGTTGTCGTGGATAGTAAGCCCCTTTGAAAAGCCAGGCCAGGTATATCTTAATTCTCAGGTGTTTGGTCTGCAAGGAAAGTAATCAATTGAACAGTGATGCTTTCAGGCACTGCACAGTAATTCAAGACTACGTGACAACAGAGCTCTGAAAGAGGCATCATTTAATGGCTGAAAACAAGCCCGTGCCCTCACTGTGCTCCAAAGGAGTGAGGCCACCCTGCCAAACCCCGGAGCAAGCTGCACTAAGTATGGTGCCACCGGCAGGCACGGTGCCGTGGCAGAAAAGGAAGGTGTCCTGTAATTTCATAAGGACAAGATTAAATTATAAAATACTCTGTTGCTATAAAACAAGGATGCTCCACACCGGCTATCATTAGGCCCTAAATCCTGTTGGGTGAAAATCCTCAGTGCCATCACAGTTAATTATGCACCCATGCAAAGGCAAAGAAGCTGTTTTCTAGAGCTGGATCAAAAGGATTGTGAACTCAGTGTTAGGTCTGGATAACAGATCTCTCTGCAGCCTTTTGTACTTCACCCAACCCCTGGATCTCACCCCCAGCCCTGGACAAACACAGCAGCAGAAAAGGAGCAAATACCATGCGCTTGGAAGGGAGGGTGGCCAAGCACACAAACCAGGCAAAGGCAGGACTTGTCTGAGTGACACAGTGCCACCTGTGGTTAACCTCCCAGGTGATATGATGCTGTTCTGATCAGCCTGCCATCATCTAAACATCAGAAAGATAGATATTCACAATATGGAGCCCACACAGAACAAAGCAGCCTGCTGACAGCAGCATGCCCAGCCTGGGCCAGGCTGGCACTGCCCCACAGCTAAGTGCCATCTCCTGTGCCCAGCTGCTTGTGTCAGCACACCAGATCCAGCTGTGCTCACCATACAGGTTCACGTCTAAAAGAAGAAGGAAACCACACCAGAGAGAAGGAGAGGTGACAGCAAAGTGCAGCATCCCAGCTCACCGAGTCTTCGAGCGTCCCATCCCTCACAGAAGCAGGCAGACCAAGCAAGCAGCAGTGAAATTCTCCCTGTCACCAAAGGGAGCCCAAGTTCTCCCAGAGCTGAGCAAACCCAGGTGGGTTGTGCAGCAGCCCAGCCATGTCCCCGATCCCGCGGAGCCGGGTACGCACCGTCGGGACGCTCCCCAGAGAGCCAGGATGTTCCTCAGGACGTGCATGTGGGGCTGCATGGGGGGAGCTGCGGGAGCCCCTGCCAGGCTGCAGCCTCAGTCAGGGAGGCAGCGCACAGGGAGCCAGCCAGGGCAGCAGCCAGCCCCGCTCACCCTTTTAACAGGCACGCAGGGGTAATGACAGAGCTGAGCTGCAGCAGCCAGCCAGCCGTGCCTGTGCAGTAATCGCCCTTGCTGCAGGCACCCAGCTCATGAGACGAGAGCAGCAGAGCCAGGTGACTAAACCGGGGCAGCCACAGCAGAAGGGATGCAGGAGGGAGATGGTGCTTTATTGTCACCCCCTGCCATGGCTCTGAAGCTAAGGCAGGACCCTGTGTTTTAGTGATTCTGAGTTGTCCAAGCTCAAGCACACCAGTGCTGCCTGAAAGGAGTGATGGCTTAGCCCAGCCTCATCCATCACTTTTTCCAGATCTTAAAACTGTGAAAGCTCTGATTCCAGCATCATAGTGGAGCCACAGCTCCTTGGGAAATGATAATAAAAAGAAGCCAAGGCAATGCCAGCGGTTCTCCCTTCATTCCTGGTTTCGATCAGCTCCCTGTGTGATCTCCAACACCCATGAAGAGAGCTCAGAAACAAATTTTACTGCCAGTTTCACAACCACACCTAGGACCATGGTTGGGTAACAGCCTGATCTCTCCTGGCCCAGACACTGCCTCTTCAGACACTGCCTTTCCTCCTCCAGCAATGAGAACCAGTCCTGGGAAAGTCCTGTGCTCCCTGCTATGGAGTGATACTGCATGGCTGACAGGAAAAGCTGCTGTCACACGGATCCCTCTCCTCCTCCTCTGCTGCTGCTTCTCCTCTGCCCCAGGGGGAAGGGATGAAAAAGGAGCAGGAGGATGAAATTAATAAGGAAACACCAGAAGAAATGAGAGAAACCACAAAGAAGCACGGAGAAAGGCAGACAAGAGAATCCTTAGAGAAAAGGTCACCTAACAGAATCACACAGGATAACCTTTACATGCATATTTGGTGCCATTCTATCAAATTAATCACTAAGTGTCTTATAGAGGGTACATGAAAACATTGATTAAAAGGATTTCATACCTTATTATAGTCTGAAAGATAATGGCTCAGCTAGGTTTATCTTGTACCCAACCACATGAAGTTGAATAAGGGCATTTCCGATCCTGGAGGAAGCAGGAATTACTTGACCTGTCATATGGATAGTGAAGCTACTCCTAAATGTACAGATAAAGATCTTTAAAAAGCAGATGCTGAAATTCACAGTCTGAGTTTCCAAAGCACAGGGCAGTTTGCAGCCCCCACTGCCTTCAAAGAGTCCGTCTTGGCTATTCACACATTTTTGGAAAAGTAGGAGGAAAGATAAGCATCCCTTTTGATGAACAGCTCGTGAGTGAGGGTTGGGAAGGCAAACAGGGTTAAGCACAACGAAAGCACATGACAGGCTCAGCACCCCTGCCCTGGTACAGCGTGTGTTTGCTAAATTCACGGCTGTTTTCCCATCCCCACGCAAGGAGGCTGTGTCTGCTCGCTGTATCAGTAACAGGAGATCAGGGTACCTTCTGCTTCGTTAAGCATGTGCTGAAATCCAGCATGCTTTCTCCACAGGGTACACATGCAGCAGGGCATGCTCCCTCTTTGATCTCCAGCCTGCTCCCTCCACGATCACTGTGGATGCTGAACTCCTCCGCATGTCCCAGAGAACGTGTCATAAAACAGGAGGAGCAGAAACAAGCACAGTACAAATAATCCCTCTCTCAAAGCAATATATTCACTGCACATCTCTGATTACAGCCAGCCAGCACCCATCTGTAAGCCTTGTGCTGGAGACAGGAACGTTTTCAATTACACATGGTGCCTAGACTGCCAGGTAGCCAGCTGCTCTCTCAAATTAGCCTGGTATGGCTTTTCCCTCCTCCCCGGATACATCTCTGGAGCTGCTAATGCTGAAACAGCTACAGCCTGGATTAGAGATCCCCCTGGATGCCAATCAGGACCTTGTTAATACTTCTCAAGATGCTTTGGCTGGATGGGCTCTCCATATTGCCAAAGAAAAAATAACATCCTTATAACACAACTTCTCAGTCAACCTATGTGCAAAGTAGTTTACTCAGATGAAAAACCCTATTTTCCCTTCCTTTCATATGTTGTGAAAGGGCACAAAGGTTCCCATCTAACATTCCACCTCCTTCCATCGGCAGCACAGTAAAATTCCCATTCTTTGAAGGCAATATGACTTCTGAAAAGAGGGCAGGAAGGCAACCTGGCATTCATCACTTCCAAGACACAACACAAGGAAGCACTTGTACTTAGGTTAGCCTCAAGTGCATGCCCAGGGGCCTTGCTTAAAGCAGGCCTGGGATTCCTTATGCGAGTATTCACCCATAACTGGTGTTGAACTAAAACCCTGCCTGTTAATTTGGCACAGTATTGGCTGTGACCTTCCTGCTTCCCCATGCCAGGGATGCTGCAGAGTGACCTTGAGCCATGCTGGCAGAGGTGCCAGTGTGCTGGGAAGGTTCAGGAAAGGCCAAGTCAGTGCGTGTGATGGGGGTCTGACTGCTAAATGATCCTGCTCCTAAGCTTTCATGCTTCTAAGAGGAAATGAAATGTCAACCTTATAAGTAAATGCTTTGTTTTGAGCAGAAAATGATGATTATTTTCATGAGGAAGGCCAGTGCCATCCAACCTCTGCCATGGATCTGGGAACTGACACCACAGTGTCCTGTGCAGGCTGCTCAGGTCCGGGTTTGGTCAAGCAATGCCCCTTGGGATGGAAATGGTGTTGGGCTTATTTATTAAAGCTTGGACATGTGACTGAATATTTCCAAAGTTCAAACCTAAAGGTTTTAATTTCTGTGATGCTGGTCTTGTGAGCTGGGCTGGGAGCAGAGATGCAGCACGTCATCACCACGAGAAATGCAGTAAAAACTAAATAAATTGAGAGTATTTGGAGTGGCCTAGGTCTGTCTTTGCAAAGGCCAGACACTCAAGGGTTTATTATGCCCTGTATAAACTGTATATAGGGAAGCACAATAATTTCCCATGTACTCCAGAGTAAATGAGAACAGAATCAGACTCCACAGTAATTGAGAACTGGTAGTGAACTTGCTCTGTAAGTCTCTCTAAGCCCCAAGCCACCCATCATGCAGACGGTATTAATTTTAAGGGGATAAATAATGCAGAGCAAAGAAAAAAAAAATCCCACAGTCAACCCACAACATTCCAGAGCTATTTATTGTGTGGGGTCTTTTTGTCGTTTTATAGTTTTTTTTAACAGTTTTAAACACTGTCCTCTTGATTCATGAGTTTGGTCTCCAGTGAATAACAGGAGGTTTTTACAAGACCAGCAAACACTCTGCTATTATATTATTTTAACCCCAGCTGTAGCAGTAGTGATCTGTGACAGTTTGATAGCTGCTGTATATACAGAGCTGGGGCTGGATTTTTTTTCCTTTCCCTCTTTTTTTTTTTCCCCTTTTGGTGAAAGCTGGGGCCAAGCCATGGCAGACAATCTCGTAACGTGCCGATTTGTTCTGCTGGCATCTCTCACCCTCAGCTTGTCACATGCACTTTTCAGCATGCACTAAAAAACTAATCAAAACAATCCTGCAGCGTGAAAGGTGCAGGCAGCGACTTTCTGACACTTGTCAGGAATTGCCATCACTGGGAATTCTCATGCCCCACCACCCACCCTGCCTAACCTTCATAACAAAACAGCGCTCAGCGCCTTCAGAAATGATTCAGGTCAGAGCAAATGTTGCTCGTGTTTTATCACCCGGGAAACTCAGAAACTTTCCAAGAATGAAGTTATGGGAGCGGGGCAGCTCTGATGGACTGTCTCCCGTAGACAAGGAGGTCTCAGTGTCAGAGCAGCACGTCCAAGGGCAGCGAGAGCGAGGAGCAGAGCGCCCTGAGAACCTGCAGGACACTGCTCACAAACAGGTGGCTGAATGCTAAAGAAAGACACACAGAGAGAACAAGCAGCAAGACACAGGCATGAATGGAATATATTTTACAGCCCGGCATGAGGAATTTAAGGAATTAAGACGGTTCTTTTTTGTTTCCCAGCTTAGCAGAAATATTCAGGCTTTAATTATCATTCGTCTTGCTGATGGAACATAAATCCCCAAGAATCCCCTTCTGGGGCACTTGGCAGTCTTTGACTTACCTGACACCCAGAAAGAATTTGATTTTGAGCCTGACATCGCTGTCAGCAAAGAAGAGAAACCGGTGTTAAGAGGTTTTAGCCTCCTTTGTTGATCTTGGCTTACACAGTTTGAAGACTTCAGGCAGATTGGCATTAAACAAAAAAGTCCAATGTGCTTTTGCCCTAAATTCCAGGGTGCTACTCTGTGACAGGACTGCTGGCAGTGACCCCTCTCCCTTCCTCCAGCACATGGCCTCTGGCCCCTGCATCCAAGGGCTTGATCCTGCAAGGCAGCACCCGCTGTCCCCACACCAGCACCAGGGTAATCCAGAGCAATTAGTTGCACTAATTTCTCAGTGCAACCACTCATACTCCTAAAGCTGACTGTGACCTGAAAAGCTCTGCTGGATCAAACCAGAATAATTGGCACTGGGTTATTCAGGAACCGCTTCTTGTGGTGAATCTTATCATATGACACTTTCGCTGAGCAGCCCAGCAAACACCCCCAGTAAAAGACAAAAGCAGTGAAACCATGAGGGCAGCAGTCCGGAGCTAGACTGAAGCGTAAATCATCAATTTTTGTCTTGCTTTTGGCTGCATCGATACTTGTCAGTAAAGGAAACCTCGCGACCTCCAGGTCTAAACTGCTGGGGACTCACTTCAGGATACTGTAGGTCTGAGCCCAAGGTAAGCACTGAATCTTCAAAACCCTGTAGCTCAAGTTTCAAGGAAAATCTCCCTCTAATTCACCTTTGTTTCTGTTAGAGCCCAAAAGGGTTTAAAGACAATGTCAGGTGAAAGATCTGTGGGGAGTTAAAGCCCTACTGACAGCCTGACTTTAATCCCCAGTGGTGCAGGATGTGTTTGGATCTTGGAGCTTTGGTTATTCCAATCACATCCTAGGAGCTGTGCTCTGCCCCATTTGCTCAGGCTGTTTCTTCCACTGGGGTCACAGGAATGTGATTGAGAATAATTCTATCAGCTAGAGAGAAACCTTCTCTGTACATCTCTAAGGCCTGATGGAGTTGAAGAAAAGGATTTAGAGCAGCTCACTCTGTTGTTGCTGTGCCCTCTGGCACTGCACATTGAACACAGGAGCCAGGTTTTACAGCATAAACAAAGCAGGGTGCTGAACAATTGAGCTGACAAACTGGTTGGAAAGGTTGTGCTTTCAATCTGGCAAAGAGGCAAGCTGGTCCCTTGACCTCGGGAACAAATCCTGCCCCTTCTTTTAGGGAACAGATGTCCCCACCACCCTCCTGTCCTGTGCTTGTGCCAGGTGATAAAGGCAGGTGATCAGTACTGCTAGAGATCAGGCTGTGAACAGGAATCCTGCTCGGCCTAACCTTAAAACATACAGGCTAGCAGTCAAGGCAAGGCATTTTGTTGGCTTTGTTTTAATGCTGGGTGGAGACAGTCCCAAGGATCCTCCTTCCAGTCTGTACCCCATTCTCCTCTCTTACTCTAGAAGAAGGAACTACCAAAATACTGGCTATTTCCCTAAAGGAGAAGAGCCAGAGGCAGAGCTCAGGAGCTGGGAAGTGCAGCACAGCTGTGCATCATCACAGTGAAATCTTCCTAACGACAGCCAGTGTATTCCTTTCCTGCAAAACTGGTGTAAACTTTACTCATTCCTGCCTTATGGCACCACATACCACCTTCCTTCAGTGTGAACTGTGACTGCCAGAAAGCAATCCCAGCAGCAGCTATTACACTGCACTCTGCATTTCCCTGCAGAGAAGCTGGAATGGCAGTGACACTGAAAAATAAAAATCTTCTCAACAAGCAAATTTGATCCCTAGTGAATCCAGCTCGGAACGCTAACCCCTAAGAGCAAAGGTTGGTAAACCTGAAATGTGACAGCATGCACTCCAAGCTGGCAGATTTAAACCAGAGTAATTTTCATTAAAAAGATAAGATCCTTCAAAATTCTTAGGCAGCTTATGGTAACTAGGAACCCTTATTCATTCTTTAAAAAAAGCCATTTGTTACAAAATCTCATTCACCCACCCCCCACAGAGGGGAGAATCAGATGAAAGATGTCTGTTAAGCTCTGTGACATAAAAGATGTTAATGACTTTGAAATGAAAGCAGGACCCTCTTGCAAACACCTTAACTATGAGGAAACAGTGCTCAGCTCTTAGGCTTTTTCTTCAGGCCAAGGTGAAGCACAGCTTGGGTGCCAGCCTGGAGGTGATGGGCAGAACTGGGGGTGCAGTGGCATCTCCCATGTCTGGACTGCTGCAGAGGAAGGCTGCAGGGGTCAGTGACACCACCTCTGACCAGCACAGAACTGGAGCTACTGCTGTTTGTCACCCACCAGCACAGAGTTTTCACAACTGGCCTCACACGAAGTGTCACTAATAAAATAAATGTTCACAGGCAATGCACGCTGTCAGCAGTAAGCAGAGACTTGCTGAATCAGCCCTGAAGATTCCCGTAATGCCCTCCGGGCTGATGTCGACTGCCTGATGCCAGACTGAAGATTCCTGCTGCCTCAGGGCCTGCCTCGGATTTTGCTCTGCTTTTATGGCAGCAAGCACTGCTGCCTCCTAACCCACCTGTTTGCATGAGATACAACCACGTAGACAGCAATGAGCAATCATTCTGAGCCAGAGTCCTGACTCCTGCATCCAGCACACCTCTCTGCAGGGCACTGCTCCCTTACTTGCAAGATGTTTGGTCTTAATCCCCTCACACCAGCAGTGATCCAAAGCAGCCACTGGACAGGAACCAGCTCATTAAGTTGACCAAGGCGTTTGTAAAAAAAGATTTAGGACATTGCAAAGGAGTTGCTCCAGCCTGCCACCTGCTAAAACTGAAATTTGGGATTGGTCATTAGTGCTGAGCACAGCTGACACTGCTGGACCAGTGACTGCCCATCCCTCAGAGGCTCTGACAAAACTGGGACAAGGGACAAAGCCCTTTTCACCCCAGAGCATGTTGCAGGTCACAAGGTCGTAAGACACAGCTCAAATTAACATTTTGTCTGCTGCAGAAAGGTTCAGGAGCCTGGAAAATAGCGCTCTGCTGATGTCCCGGAGGAGTGCTGGGAAGAATAAACAGGAGTGTGGGCAGCACTCACCGGCAGCTCAGGCCTGCAAGCTTTACTCACAGCAGCAATCCTACTGTGTGACTAGTAGTCCCACTGCAGCCAGGAGGGAGGGGGTGTCCATGCCATCCTGCAGCAGGAGGAGAAGAGCCCTTAGCTGTGGAAACTGTGCTGACACATGCATGGGGGCATTTTATCAGCCACTTCTCCTGTTGGGACTTTGCCACATTCCCCAGTCCATCCCTTTGTTTTTCCTCTAGTGTTTGATCTTGTCAGTGAGGCAAAAGCCCTTGGAAAGGCTTTCAGATAGCCTGCACACCTCATGGGCTGGATGTGCTGTGTAGTAATGTTATCATACAATCATTTAGGTTGGAAAAGACTTCCAGGATCATCAAGTCCAATCTTGGCCCGATCACCCCCTTGCCAACTAATCTATCTAGCTGCTTCTTGAACACTTCAGGGATGGTGACCTCACACTTCCCTGGGCAGCCCATTTCAATGCTTGACAATCCTTTCAGGGAAGAAATTCTTCCTGATGCCCATCCTCTGGCTCTTCATTTCTCTTCAAGCTGCACCACACTCACAAGACCAGTCCAGCACTTCCTGCTGCCCTCCTAACAGCACAGGGAGAGGAAGAGGCTCTTGCTTCCCTACTTCCATTGATGGACCCGTCTGAGCTGCGACTTGCTTTTTGTGCCCTGCTGTATGGAAATTACACAATGAACAAAATCCCCAAGAGACCAATGGGCAGTTTGCAGAGCTAAACCTGACTCCACATTGTTCCTCACTGTTTTTGTCCCAGCACAGCTCCCTTTTGGTTTACTCTGAAGCAATACATGTGCCCACACCACCCACACCCACTCCCACATTAGGAGATGCAAAAGAACTTCCAGCCCCTTGGCTTATGATTTATCTGCAACAGCAAAGAAAGATATAAAGGAAGGCATAAAGCTGAGTTTCTCTGGGTTCTCCTTTGCAGCAGAATTGTTTTATGGTACCTCCTTTATGGTTCTTTGTCATGTGTTCTTTATTCCTGGGGAACTCAGAAGCATTGCAGAATCCTCAGGGACAGTGAAACACTGGAATTAAAAATGTTTTCCAGCAGAGGTCTCAAGTTAAGCAGCAAAACTCTCAGCCAAGGGCCTACTGGGATGACAGGAACAGACCAGAGTCCTACATATTCTCACACTTAGGGAGAGCTACAGGCACCTGGGGTCTCCATTCTCCATACTTTCAGAGGCACTGGAATTGTCAGCCACATTTGTGGTCTCATGGTGGCAGCCCCATCCCAAAGAGACAACAACCACTCAGTCACTGAGGCAGAGGTGAAGTAGGAAGATGAAGGAATACTCTGGGCCTGTGAGCAGAGCCCCATCTTCCAAGCCTTGGATGGGAGGGAAAATGATGTAGAATCTGTTCCTCTTTTTGTTACCAAAGGCTCATTCTTGGGTGACTGCAGCTGAGGAAGGCGATATTTTGTTTTCTAAGAAGCAGCTCTCACCATCCACTTACAGCAGGAAAATCTGGGCTGCGGTTACAGCAACCAAAAGTACAAAGACATTCCTCTGAAAATTAGAGAGAAAGACCTGATATTTTTCTTTTAATTGCCTTTTCATACCTTTAGCGGTGCAGTGCATTTTACAAAGTGCACCGCACATGGCAATTAAGCCTCACAACATCCCTCACCTTAGGAAGGGCTGTCACACTGCCTGGACAGGGAAATGGAAGAGCACAGCAGTAAACATCTTGCCTCTCACCCCACAGTGACGAGGTGGCACAGGAAGAAATGAAATCCAGGAATCCTGGCCCTCTAATAGTTGCACACCTACTAATCATGTAACTACAGGCCTTGAGTTCAATGTTGTCCATGAGGAAAGAACTATACTGCTGATTTTTTAACAGCAGTATTAATTATCCTTTCCCTAATGTTATGGGGATTAAACAGTGAGGAAGAATACTAGCTGCCTTACTCCCAAATTTAAATGTTGAGTGCTGACAGTTTGTATTTTTCTTGGCCCCTAAACATTGCCCTGAAGGGTTGTTGTGTCTGTGCAGAGCACGAGGTACTCCCACGTACTAACATTGTACACAGGACTTATTGAAGGGCTCCATTCAGACACACCAAAATGCCTCTTGTCCCCCACGGTGCAGAACTGGGCTGTGAAAAGATGACAGCTTAGATGTGGAGAGATGGATCAGGATAGATGCTTCCCCTCAGCCACTCACTCAGGCTAGGCTTAACCTTCACACCCTGCCATAAAATGCACCACAGACCTTCTTAAAACAATCCAGGGAATTCTCCCTTTCTACACAGACACATGTCAGCTTGTGCTTATGTCTAATAAACACCTAGGGCTGAAGCCACTGGGATTTGTTTCTGGAGGGGTAAGGTCACTCACTGCCTTGATCCCAGGCCTGGAGCAACACCACTTGCTCGTGTCCTTAATGACATCATGAAGCTTGTGCCTTTAAAAGACTTCTTAAGAGCAGCAGGAAAAAGAAATGCCTGAGAGGTTCCAAAAACTCATGTCTGAAGGTTTAATAGGTTGATTTATGGGTCTGGGTCTCTCCCACAGTGACTCTAAGTAAATGTTCAGTTAGGATTTTGTGAAGGGCTGGTGATCATTTCCTGCTTTGTCAGCTTTACTGAACGGAGCCGCCGCTGTTCCCCTTCCAGAAACAAGGCCTCTCTGATAAGAATAACTTGGAAAACAAGAGCAGTTCAAATTCCAATAGCACTAATTCATCACTAAGCCCAAACTCCTTTTCATGACATCATTTTTAAAAGTCTATGCCAGACAAGGAAGACAGAGCTAAAAAACCCAGAATAAAAGTGCTTGGATCCTGAACAAAACAAAAATGTGCTATGTACACATGTGGTCAGGGAAAAGATCACTTTTTACCTGGCAATGTCCAAGAAGAATGAGGGAGGGGGGTTTCTCAGGTGATGAACATAAGGCCCTTCTGAGGATTTAGCATGTGGAAGTGGCAAAATGCCTCGTGCTCTCTATGAGTTCACGGCTCTATTTCCACAGTGTGGTTATGTGCAATCTCTGAATAAAATTTTTCCTGCTCTCAGCTGGACACAATGTATGGGAGGCATATCCCAGGACGGGACATTCACAGTAAACCAAAGGACAAGTGGGCCCAGAACTTCACCTGGTTAAAGGAAGGGCTGGGAAGTGTTCACAACCAAGCCTGTGTGGATTTCACTCAAGATCTTCTTGCACAAAAGCTGTTTTTTGAAATGTCACAGGGAGCCTCAAGTGTCCTGGAATTTACCAGCATCATCCAAGAGGCACTTAGATGTGTAAATAAAGCAGCTGTGCACTTAGTCCTGGCTCCCAGCATGTAACCCCTGCGTAGGAACAAATGTTGTCAGCTCTGATAAGGACACGGGCTGCTTACACAAAGGTGAGTGGCCCCACAGACGCACGCAATGAATCACATGAACTTTACATGGTTTAAGGGCACTGCTCAGTTAGACTACTGTATAATCCAAGCCTAGAGCAGCCCAAATCTACCATAATCCAAGGAGTTCTGGTTTGGACATACTTGGTACACGCATGGGTTTTTGGAGGATACCTCATGTTGACTTTTAGGAACTCCTGCTAGGAATAATACTCATTGTGCTGAGATGAACAGGCCAATGTGTAGCCTCTAAAACTCAGACATGAAATTAAGCAAGAGCTCTTCTATGAATGCCTGAAGAAGCTGCATATCCCAAGAAATTCAGGAAAACCTCAGCTGAAGTGATGCCAACAGAGCATTTGAAATATAAAAAGATAAATAACTTGAAGGACAAGTGACTACAGGTAAAAGATGTGTGAGAAAGGCATGGGAAAAGGTACAGAGCAAGCTGGTGAGCTGTTGCTAACCTTTCCAAAGAGAAATTCTTCTAACTATTAATTAATTAAAAAATCCCACATCTTTTTCTCTGATGCCCAAATACTCAAGAACAAAAAATAACACTTGGGCTCTCCTGGCTGCACCTGAAAGGTCCCATCACACAACTTTCCTTGAGGTGCTCCAGGGGAACTGGAAAAGCAGTAAAGAAATGGCAACATGAAATCAAAAGCTGAGAATTATTCACACTAAATTGTCTCCCCTCAGTTGTCACTCCCAACCTCCTGCTCCAGCAAAGCCGAGTCAAAAACTGCCCTGGAAACAAACCCCTCCCTTTGTTCTCTAAAGACTAGAAGTCTTTTTATATTTAAATGAAAATCTGTCAAACTAATTATGTGAATATGTAATGGTCTCATTTTGTACTCATTAGAGAACATGGTAATGGCCATAAATTCCTCTGACAGAGCGTGTATGTGTGAACATGAATGTCTGGTAACGTCTCATAACCTTCAGGCTGGACCAAGGCTTTTGTCTCCGGGTTAGACCTCGTGAGCCAAACAAAAGCGCCAGTATTGCTTAAATGAGATGCAAAGTGCTGTGTTACAGCAATATGATAAGCATGATTCTTGTGCACACAAACAGCCCGGGGACGGTTCCCACCGTGACACAGACGTGGCCCCCGTGTCGCTCGGTGACGTCGGGCATTGTCCCGGGCCATGTACGATTTTCTGCTTCAGGATAAATAGGCACTACAGCTGTTGCTGTGGATCGCTCTGAATGTCCTGTCAGGAGAACCTCAATGGGATGTGGCATTCCTGGCATTTTTTGGAGCTTTTGATATCCATAGGTAAGGAGAAGAAATAAATATGGACAAGCAGCACTGAAATAAATGTGTATGTATTATATCTCATCTATAATTCACATTCTTCCTTCATTCATTACTGTTTATCCTCACATACTGATGATGGATAACTGGCATTAAAATGGATCCCAGTCTGAATTATACAGATGCAAGGGAAAAAATCGGCATTAAAGACCTCCAATGCAACACGTTGAAGCTGAGGCAGAAAATATTGAAGAATGCTGACAGTTCTGGAGATATGCTGCAGCATTTTATAGGGAGAAGTGGGCTCCTGGGCAGGATGAGCCAGAATGAGCCAGAAGACACAGACTGTCTCAGCAGACTCAAGCCTGCATTCCTGGTTCTGTTTTGAAATGTTTTTTTCTGAATGGTACAAAGAACAAAACCCATGATGAACACTCAAGAGAGAGAATGAGATTGAACCTTAACAGCCCTCAGTCATCAACAGCCTTCCTTGGCTGATCCCACTGTCCCAAACCAAAACAACCCAACTCAGCTTCTTTCCCTTCCAGCTGGGGGATTGTGGAGCAGCTGTGCCTACACAAGGATCTTATTCCACATTACAACAGCTTTCAAGTAGGGAATACAGCAAAGATACAGCCTGATGCAGAGGTACAGTTCAACTGAGCCACTTTGTGACTGCTCAGAACATCCCTCCACAGCTGGCTCTTGCTCTTGGCTTTTTCCAGCCAAAACACCAACTCCCTTGTGCCTCTAGTTCAGGCTGGCAGCTCACGGTGCCCTGTCCCCAGCAGCTGTGCAAGAGTTCCTGGGGAGGGAAAGAGGCTAAAGAGGAAGGGACCACTGAAGAACCTATAAGTATACCCATCCTGGCTCAGTGAAGAACTAAACATGACTCAAGACACCAAGTGCTTGATTTTAATTGCTGTTCTCCCCACCCCACTTCCCATGGTTTTCTTGGGGTCATTTACTGCAAAGAGCAAGGCTATGACTGAGTAAGCTCATGACTAAAGCCCAAATCTCTGGTTGCAGCAGCACTGTCGTTTTCCCTGAATGAGATCAAAAGTAAGAGATAAAACATATGAGGAGGTGAAAGGCTAATGGCTCCTGAAAATAGTTTGGTGGTGATAGGACTGAGATTATTTCTTCGAACAACATTTCTCTCATTAAAAGCAGGTAGGTATCAGATTTTAATGACTTGTTTTTTCCCATCTGGGTAGGGCCAGAAAGACTTTACTCTCCTGTTCTCCACAGCCGTCTTTCAGAAGAAATGCTTTACCTGCCTTCTTATCACGGTTAAATGATACCCGTGCTTGAAAGCAGGATTTCTATCCTTCCCCACAACCTCAGGCAAATATGCCTGGTTCTCAGAGAGCTGACAGGAAGGCAAATCCCCTACTGCAAACTGACAGCTGTCAAGTGATAATAAATACCTGTAATAGGGAGAGTTTTATCCCTCCTCCCTGTACATATCAGCTTTCACTGAAATTATACCCTGCTCCCTGTGATCAAGCCACTGTAGCTGTGTGCCCAGCTTCAAACACAGCCTCAGCACTGGGGGAAAAACCACTGGGTTTCCTCCCTCTCCTCTTCATGACATCTCTTCACAAAGGGCACAAAACTGCCAGTTCCCTGATTACCTCTTGTCCGTGGGAGCTTCTCTGCAAATTTTGGGATTTATTGCATGCTGTTATGCACAGAAATAAAATAATAAAAGAATACTAAAGAAACCAATACATGGTCTGGGAAAGTTAAATACCCCTAATTTCTGAATGTCTCACATCAAACCTCTTGAAAAGCTCATGTAAATTTACAACTTACAAGTTCTCATCTTAAGGGAATTAAAACACTTAAAAACAATCCACTTTGCTGAGTCACAGTGAGAGGCTGAGCAATGTGCAGGAATGAGGCCTCAGTTTCTTGACAGCAGGAAAAAAAGGTTAAAGTGTGGGGAGAAGAGAAATCTGCATTTCAGAAGGGAATTTCCAGAAGAAAGGAAGGAGTAAAACCATTCAGACAGACTGACAGACAGTCTGTTCCTGCCCCTGCTGACAGAATAAAGGCTCTTTCAATACTAACCCTTCCCCATGGCACGCCACCTCACACTGGTGAACAGGAGACAAGAGTTCCTATGTGCCAAAATCTTCCCTGGAATAGAAGTTGGCATCTCTCAGTACCACCAGTGATGCTGAGCCACCTCTGAGTAACCTCAGAGAACCCAGTCCCACCACTTCATGATGCAGCAAAACCCCCCAGTCACAACAGAAGAGCTCCAGGGCTGGGAGAAAATGATGGGCATGACAAATCAGTACACTGGGATTCTTTCCATCAGTTATTACCTCGGTATTTGCAATAATAAGAAGTGACCTCAGTTTCATTGAGGACAGTCAAGTGGTTGCACATCCACTGGAGACTTTACCGGCCTCGTGGCAAATACAGCTTCACACTTGATTTGAATAGAACAAGATTTTGGCAATTAACAATAAATTACACGCATGGGCTCATGTCCCAGCGCAGAAGGGAAAACGCCCCACCAAACCAACCCAAACAGCTCTGAAAAGCCCTTTCTCCTTCAGCACAGAGCATCACTCTGGAGCAGGAATCCCAGCCCCGATGCCGCTTATTCATGAGTGCGCGCATGCAGGAGCGGGGAAGAGTGCCGGGAAGAATTTCTTTAGGGAAAAAAAAAGCAGCAGCCCCATTCCTGAGGCGCTGTTGCTATGGGCCCGCGGGGCTCACAACAGATGGCAGGAGAGCCATCCCCGCGGCCGGCTCTGAAGCTGTCCACTCAAGCATGCCATTCGCATTCCCCACATTCCGGCGCAAGG
>VRYO01000180.1:9700592-9852178 GCA_009812075.1 Sialia sialis
CCTTGTAGTGGTCTGAATGGGAGTGAGAAAACAGCAGCGAAGGGTCTGATCCAGACCCCGATGCAGGGCTGTGCATCTTCCTGCTCCCTGGATGGAGGAGGCAGCAGCCCTCAGGATAAGAGATTGAGTTTGGGAAGGCTGGACCGAGGCAGAGACTGCAAAGACATGATCACATCCTAAACACTCGGGAACACTTCAGAGCCAAGGCCACGGCCAAAAGGGATTCACTGTCCAACAGGTGTTACAAACAGCTGAAAAGTGTGAGAAAGTGAGCAGAGAGAAACCAATGCAAAGATGGACTTAGAGAGGTGGCAGGTGGGGAAAAGCCGTGATTTAAGCAGCAGAGACGTCCAAGTGTATAAAAAGGGATACCAAATGCAGCAGCCAAAGACTTCAGGTATGGGGTTCTACCTTGCTGCTCCATCTAGGCTGGGGTAGGACCTGCAAGAGCCCCCCTCACATAGGATGCAAAACCTTGTTGAGGGCTGAACTCGCCATTCCCGGGGAGTTCACGGTCCCAGATTTCCTCTTGTGTGCCCTGCAAATCCTGCCTGGGAAGCAAAGCGTGCCTGCGACTCCCAGCAGAGTTGTCCCGGCTCGCAGGGCAGAGGCAGGCTCAGGAAAAGGCGAGCCACCGCCGGAATGGCAGCGTTCTGCTCTCCTACACCCAAACAACAGCCGGGCTGGCTCTGCAGCGAGCCATTTGAATGCGATTTGCCTGTCGCTTGCTGATCGCACAGAACGGGGCTCTTCGGGGCTCATTTGCATTTGGCTGCTGGAGTCACCGGGTTTTCCTTTTTCTGGGGGTGTTACAGCAAGGATGATGGAGACAAAGCGGCAGATGCTGTGGGCTGGCCATGTGCAGCTGGCCATCGCATTGTGCTGAGCCGCAGGGCTGCTCCGAGCAGCCTGGGAATGCGCTCCCTGCTCCCGGGCAGGCTCAGCCCAAATCCAACGCCACTCTGCTCCAGGGATGGGACTCGCCTGAGCCTCCTCGGAGCCGTCCTCCCAAAGGATAATGTTATTTCCCAGCTTCTTTTATTTCCAGCGCAGACATGCAGCGAGCCTTGAGTTGGAGGAAAGAATGTGACTTCTGCTGAAAGTCGTTTGGGTGGCTGCATGTGCAGTCTTTTCTGTGCAGGCATGCAGGAAATTTTCCCTCCCTCTTACACACACAATGGTTTAGATTTGGTATTTACAAGCTTAAGTTAGAAATAAAGGAGGAATGAAGTTTCCAGGTGGCTCTTTCTTCCTTTAATCTTTCCTATGTTTCTCCCTCCCTGTCTTTTCTATCAGTCTTTAATCAAATTCCTGCTGTTACTTTTATTGAACAAAGGAGATGCTGGCACAGACCTGAAGTGCCTCTGTACGTGGGTTGCCCTCTAACAGCCAAGTTGCTACGATTTATTACTAAATGGTCCCTGCAGGCTGTAATTTATGAAAGGCAGAAAGAAACGTCCAAGCTTTGGCAACAGAGGTAAATGCTAATATCTGGTAATTCTTCAGCCACTTGGGGTTCTGTGAGGTATTGCCTTTAGCCCTTTGAAGGCATCCAAAAGACTTCTTTCTAACACAATATAAAGCACACCAGAGAAAACAGTAACATCAGCCCAAGATGAATTTTTTCCATTTGCTTGAAGAGGATGACCACCAAATCTCTTTAATTCGGGCATCTCTTCAAATTTCAGATGTGAGGTTCCTCTCACTGCTGCAGCCTGGGAACATGCTCACCCCTGCAGGCGTCAGGCCAGGCAGCAGGGTGATGGGATCTGTGCTGTAAAACAACCTCTTCCTTCGTGCTCTGGATCCTTGTCAGCTCTGCTGCCCCAGGAATCTTTAGGAATACTCCCATGTCCACTAACTTTGCTCCAGTATTACTCTAGAATCACTAGAACTTGCTTTGACCCGAACTTCCAATCACCACAGTTTAGAAGAAAAACCAGTTACAACTTCGCTTGAAGTGCACAGCTAAAGCTTTGGCCCATAGTCAAAGACAAAACAACCCCAAACAAACTTCAAATCAAAAATATCCTAATAGCAATGAAGCAGCTAATGAGTTTAAAGATTAGTTAAAGGGTTTACTAAAGGAGTTCATGTGTCAGAAAATAATCAAAATCAAATCAAAGTACAATGAACTTGGTTTTATGATTCATGACCAAACCAGAAGGGTGGATAGGTGTTGTGTGTGTACAATATACGACAGGTCTTCAAGAATGCAAATTTGTGCAGGCCCAGCTGGAGCTACAGTGATTGCCAGTACTGGAGCTGTACTAATGGCCATCTCTCATGAGCCAGCCTCTTTGACATTCTCTCTCTGCTCCTGCAATGCTCATATTGACCAAACAAGAGCATATCCCAGCCTGTGGGGCTGAACAGTGACGTAAAACCTTGGCCGGGTTTGACACCCACTTTAAACTACTCCCAACTTGTAAAAGGTGAAGGCCAGCAACAGTGCCACGGATTTCCGCATGGATTCTTCCAGACTATAAAACCAGAAGCTGCACCCTACAGATCGTGGTGTGGATGTGAGTCAGATCCCTGCTCATGAAGACTCAGTGTCCCAAGTGCATGGCATTGATATCACCCTTGGACACGAGGGTGGGGATGGCCCTAAACATGCTGCACCGCTCTGCAGGCTCTCCCAAGTTCACCTCTCCCGTGAGCTGCTGGCGCTTTTCTAGCCTGAAGCCTGAGAGATTTGCTTGGCTTGCCCAACAGCCTCCCAGTGACAGACCCTGAGCGCCGGCGCAGCACCGGTTCCCCGTTTGCTTAAAACAGGGGCCGAAAAATTGCCCCCGAACACTCATTTGCTCTGAACTTTACGATGCTCGTGACGTTTAGGACAGAGAGAACCCTTCAGACTGCGCGCTCCGCTCTCCCCAGTCCCTCGGCGCGGTCCAGCCCTGCGTGGCTGCCCCTGCTCTGGCTGTCCCAGCCGTGGCTGTCCCTGCCGAGGTTGTCCCTGCTGTAGCTGTCCCTGCCGAGGCTGTCTCTGCTCCGGCTGTCCCCGCGTGGCTGTCCCTACCGCGGCTGTCCCTGCTCCGGCTGTCCCTGCCGCGGCTGTCCCTGCCGAGGCTGTCCCAGCTCCGGCTGTCCCCGCGTGGCTGTCCCTGCCGTGGCTGTCCCTGCCGTGCCTGTCCCTGCCCCGGCTGTCCCTGCCGAGGCTGTCCCCGCCGTGGCTTACCTCCGGAGCCCCCAGAGGCAGGCTCAGGCGTTCCCATGCTGCAGGCGGTGCAGGGAGCGCGGTGCTGGAGCGGTGGCAGTGGCAGCAGCCTGGCAGCGCTGCGGTAGCGAGCTGCACATCCAGGTGCTGTGCACGCAGGCACCTCGGCGCTAATCCCGCAGTAAAGAGCAGGAGTTCGCTCCGCACAGGCAGCTCGGATTACCGCCCTCCTACCCAGCAGTCGTCAGCGGGCCTGACAGACAGGAGCAGAGACCGTGAGCAAAGGGGGAATGTGCTGAGTGAAAGTGCCAGTCTGCCCTGCCCCGGCTCCCCGCGGATTTGGGCTTGGCCCCTCATAATTAACACTGGGCTTTGCGGGGAGAGAGGAGAAAAGAAGCTATATCCGAGAAAAAAGTGTTTTCAGCCTGTCCGGAATGATCTATTGTTTCTCTCAAAGTTCACCCCTCAAATTGCAACTGAAAAATGTAATTGGGAGTAAGGGTGCAGCAGAGATGTTGATCCCTGTTGCTCACTGGACCCTAAGCTGGGGCTCAGCAATCGATGCAGGACTGAAAAAGGTGCAGGAAAGGCGGAGAACAGTGGACACTGGATGAAGTCCATGGAGATAATCCCAGGAAAGCACATGGCCCTCAACCACTGGACCCATCCTGCTACACAAGTCAGCCTAATGCAGCCAGAGAGGATCAGGTGCTCTGTATCCAGCCAGGCTGCCTTAATATCCAGGAGAAAGCTGAAAACACACATTAAATATATTAAAAACCCATGCTTTTCCTACCAGGAGCAAAATGGTTCATTTCAGGCCAAACAAAACACACAATTGTCTTTCCATTTAACCCTAACTAGTTCTCTTTTCCAGCCCGACTGTAAAATCAAAACTTTCACCATCTCACCCCTATTTTTCACAACATTTTTTCTACTCCAACATCCCCTTTACTTCAAGTAAAAGGAACACATCGTCCTCTTCCATGCACTTACTTTCTTGAATGCCTACACTCACCCCCTGACATTTCACCTGACAACAGGAATTTTTAAAAGCCTGGAAAACACAAAAGCCTAAGTGGTAACTCTGAGCTAACAGTCTCTTTTCAGCTCCTGAAACATGTATTTTTTAACCACTACTTCTCATTTTCATTTGTGCATTCTCAATAGGGAAAAAAAAAGTTTATGGGTTATTATGCAGGTATAACCTACCTAAAAATGTTTTATATACCTGCACTGAAGATCAGCCCTGCCTCCCTTCTAATGCCAAAGTCAGGAGGCAAGCTGAAGGAAGGGGGATTGGAGAAAAAAAAATTCTATATTCTTTGTCCATTTTGAGTGAGTTAGTCAGGCTGCTGTGCACCACACACAGGAAGAGTTGTGCATATAAAAGACCATTTGATACTGTCTGTGCAGCGTCTGCTCTTCATTGTTCTTTTGCCTGAGATATTCCATGTATCCAGCCCTGAGGGAGAAACAATACTAAGGGATTTGGATGACCTGTACAAGCCCATTCATAAAAAATGTAAAGGAGTTACAGTAATCACTACACCCTGACATCTGTTTTACTGAAGTAAATCCAGGCAAACACAATTTATATCACTAGGATTACATCAGTGTTCATTAACCTCTCCCGACCCCACCTCCCTTTCAGCGAAAACCTTGGACCAAGCAGGAAAAGCAAGGATTTTGTGAAATGATTTTATATTAGTAGCTGAAACTAAATATTTAACCTGGCTGTGGCTGTGTACACATATACATCTGTCCACACTAGTGCCACTCAACCAAGAAACCCCTTATAAAACTTTATTTATAGTCAGCTCCTGGCATTAAAGCCACGCAAGTGCAGCTCCTCTCAGCAGGGATGATGAAATGCAGCCACTCTCAGCTTGCCCTGCAGCTGCAGTGAAGGTGTCACCCTGCACCCCTCTGCACCTGGCCAGGTAACCAGAACCCCTCTCCAATCCAAGTATTTGCCCTGTGGACTAAAGGTCACCCCGGACACCATCCCAGATAGTGAATGATGCACGGAGTGCTGAGAGAACACGTGCTTGTTTGTCTGAGTTTTCATACTATTGTGATCTGATCCAGCTCCAACCTAATGCTTGGGAAATTCCAAAAGGAGGTGCATGCTGTAAAAAGTACTTTGTACAGCACTGGCAGAGATTTCCCAGCTTTTCCAGAGTCACTTGCTGATAAATCCAGCCCCAGGTTGATTATTGCCTGAAGAAGGCAAACTAATCCACAGGCACTGGGTGAGAGGAACAGCTAATTGGAATGGCAGTGGCTGGAAATTCCTGGGTTCCTAATGCAGCTTCAGCTGAGGGGTCAGTCTGTAACACCCCAGAGAGGATTACACATCAGGGTGGCTGGCATGTATTCCAAGGCATCTGCCCACTGTCCCTAGCAATGACCTAAAGGTTTCCTTTATTCAAAAATTCTATCTAGATCTTCCTCACATTTATTACTCCCTGTGGTAAATTTCCTAAAAGCCTGTCAGTCCTGAGCTGCAGCTAACTAAATCCTAGACAGGAAGGATTTCCAGTGATTTAAAAATTAAATTCTGTTCTCAGCTCGGTCTGTTCCTTCCTAATGGGACAGGAACTGCAAACATTTCAATGAATGCGTGGAAAACTCCTCTATGAAAATACTGATGCTTGAGATATTAAAGACTGATCAGTTTGATCCAAGTCCCAAGGAAATTTTAAAGCCTTTCCTTACCAGGACACAGGTATCCAGGGCTTGGAAATCCCACCCAAACAATGGGTGAGGCCCCTGGTGGGCTTTGGCTGGTCATACCCATTACATCTCATGAGGAGCTGCAGCCTCAACCAAAGGCTCATATTTTTGTGTTAAAAAGATGCACTTTAAAAGAGCTGAGACACAAGAAGACATGAGCAGGGGCATGCTGGAAAGCTGAGGAGGAGCTCACAACAAACATAAAACAGTGCTAGACACAGACCACCCTGCCAGCCCTCGATTGCCAGCTTTGGCCTCCAAGCTGTCAGTCTCAAACATTCCATGTGCATGAAGCCTTCCTTTCTGCCTGCCCCCCAGTCATCACCAGTGAACAAAACCCCACCACACCGCAGAGCAGCTCTTTGGGAAGGAGCTCCTGCGCTGCTGCGGAGCGGGGTGTGGGCCAACGCCAATTCTAATTAATTTCATTCACAAAACTTGGATTTATTCGATGCAATTTTTTGGCACGCTGTCAAATACGGTACAAAATTACATTAGTGTTATAAGAGGAAAGGATTAGTCGACAGACTTCTTTGAAGAATTGTGTTGGCACTTGTCTTTTTGTAAAAATGCCAGCAGCTTCCCCTCTCTCCAGGAATAGCCCATTTTCTCCTGGTCAATGAGGGAAATCACTGCTCAGTGAGGGTCTGAGCCAAAGCCTTTTGGAGTCTGTGGGAATCTTTCCACCGATTTCCATGGGCTTGAATCAGCTCTGAGCCGCAGATGTCAGCTGTACTGACATCTTCCTCCCGCCCTTCCACACCTCCACAGGGTCATTTATCAGGTGGAGTGCAAGACTTTTCTCCTTTCTTTTTTCCTACAGCCTTAGATATAGTAATTTGTTGCCAAAGCAAGAACAACTCCGTAGCTATGGCGTAAGTGCAAGTACTCAGGATGTCTGGGTTTAATTCCTGATCTTGCCACTGAGGTGTTTAAATGAGCTGATTAGAAGCAGATCTGTCTGAAAATGCAGCACTGGCCCCAGGGGGCCCACGCAGCCTAGGACCTTCTCTCTCCCAGCATCTCCCCCAAGACTCATCGTTCAGGCAAGGGGGCCCAGGGACAGGGATGCACCGAGAGAATAACCCAAATACCCCAAGTGATGCAGGGAATCTGTAGGGAAGCATGAAAACAAACATGCAGATTATGGTCATAGCCAAGGATAAGCTTAATCCTTCCTTTTTGTACAGTTTTTTAGCACAATGGGAAAAGGAGGATTTTTTTCTATCCCCACTCCTCCTTTATTTGACTTGTATTCTTAGTCTGAGGCTCTTTGAGTAGAAAAAGAATTGCAGGCACTGCTAAGACTGAGGCAGACACAAACCACTACCAGTGAAAACAGAAAATCAAGCACCTTGAATACTCATCTTCACTAGAATATTGTTATACCACATAAATAATACTTGAACAGCTTCTTGCAGTTGCTGGTGTCAGAATGACTGTATATATGCTAGGAGCACACGTGCAGTTTTGCTATAAATCACAGCTAGTTTGAGATTAAAGCTTTGTCCAGTGTCTCTGGCTCTGCAAACACAAGTGTCACTGTCAGAGGCCCTCACATCCCAATCTGTGTTGGCCTGAGCCCTTCAAACAACACCCTGGAAGAGATCTGCAGGGCCCCATCACATTGGTATGGGCAGAGCAAGGGCCTAAAACTCCGGTAACTCTGTGCAGAACATTTTGCATTGCTGTTCCACCAGCAATTTTTAATAGAGCTTTGCATTAATTAACCCAGGCTGAGGCTGGATCCCTGCACAGTGCACTGTCCCCTCAACAAGAAGGACTCCAGCGCTGTGCCCTCTGCCCGCCCTGCACAGGAGTGGTCTGTGGGAGGCCTTGGCTCAGGCATGTCTGTGCTGGAAACGGAGTGTGGGACATGTCCCCTGTGGCCCTGGTCCCCTTGGTGGCACAGCTCCCTGTGCTGCCACGCCTGGCTGCCCTAATTGCTGCTGTTAGGGACACGCTGCATGTCCAGCCATGTAAACAGTGTGATGCTCCCACAGCCATTCCTGCCCACTGACCTGTGCAAAAGCCTATTTTTGGCAACTGCTCCAGGCCACTTTACTGGGGGGGCTGTAAAGCACACAAGGCCATGCCCAGGGTTTGAGCCTTATCTTCAGTTGATGAAGGCATGCACAACACAATTAGATCAGCCTGATAACACTGAAAAGGGTCTTTTTTTAATTGCATCCAACTCTGCTTGGGTACTGCAGTTGGAGAAGAAGCAACAACAAAAAAAAACCAGGTTGGAAAAAATCAAGCATTTCACAACAAACCAGCTAAGTCTTATTGTTTTTGTAGCTGTAGCTACAAACAGCTTTTCCTCCACCTGGTTAAAGATCAACTGAGTACCAAAACCTCTGTAAGGTGGTTTGCTGAGGACAGTAGCCAACCTCCCGTTACAAAATCCATCAAACTGGTCTCTCCAGTTTCCCATTGTGATTCACACCCACTGTTCCAAATGGGCAAACCCTGAACAAATCGACCTCCCCAGCATGAGCCTGTGAATTCCCCAGGCCTGATGAAACTGGTTGTGCTCAGAGCCAGGTGAGCTCAGGTGAGAGACATTTGTCTCCAGCATTGTTCAGGCACACTGAGCCACTCCTGGGCTGCCAAGCAGCTCCTACTCCAGCAGCTTCTGGCCTCAGCACGGTGGAGTGTGACAGCAAGGTCCCTCAAAGCACAACGGTCGTGGGCCTGAGATGTAAAGGAATGAGCAAACACACACACACCTGAGTCCATTGTCCTGGAAATGAATGGGTAAAACCAGTGAGGAATGGGCAGAGAGGCAGGACCTGGCTTTGGGAACAGCCTTTGAAACAAGGATGTGAGTAGCTGTGCTAAAGAAGCAGAGAAAACTGAACATTTGAAAATTGTCACTTGAGGGCTTCTGAGCTGGAGACGAGGCAATTGAAATGCAGACAGAAGAGTGTCCATGAAAACTGTCCAACATTTATCTCCCAAATAAGGATCCTCTTAGGGAACAGGCACAGGATTTACTCAACACTGGGGCTCATCAGGTCATTCTCTGCCTCTGCCCTACTCTAAGTCTGTGAGCAAGGAAGCACAAAGTGTACAAATTCACAGCTCCATGCCTCTCCTGCAAGTTCCTCCCTGGAGACAGCACAGCACAGGAGTGAGAGGCAGACTATGGTCCTCATGTCCTAAATACTCTGGTGCTGGTCATTTAATTTAAACCACTGGTATTTATTAATATTAAATATCAGATAATTTATCTTATCGTTATTCATTTTACCTTTTAGCCTTTTCTGAATTTTCCCTGATGTTGCCTTCACGTTCTCTTCATGGAAACTATTCCCACTTTTTCCCTCCATTACACTGATCAATCAAACCTGAGTTGATGAAGACTGATGATGACACATCAGCTGTGACATTCCAAGGGAAAGACCACTTAATTGCATCAGCCAGTCTGCAGACCTGCAAGGTGTTGTAACATCTGCTTTTGCTTAGTAACACACTAAAGGCTTACCTTTGTCCTGAAATAAAAACCAAGATTAAACAGCAATCTGAGTATGCTGTGTGGGCTATGACACAACACATCTGATTTTAAAAATGTGTGCTTTCTGTCTGGTGGGATGCTTGGTGTCACCACCACAGCGTTACAGAGAACTTTGGAGGTTTTCATTAGAAAAACAAACAGCTAAACCTTCAAAACCACACTGACCTGGAATATGCTCAGCAAAGAACCAGACCTCATACACCAGGCAGGCTTTGCTCTTGTTTGTACATGACTTTTAAGGAGTAAAGTCCATGTCTGTGGGAGTTTGTGCCACTCCATAAGGGAGCACTGATGAAAAATTCAGGTCACAAACAGGCCAAGAAGTTTTCAAACTGCTAGTACTTGCAGCAAGCAGCCCTAATCCATTTCAATTCAATCATTATGGCAAATTTGCAAAAATCAGCATCACAAGCATTTCAAAAATAATTTATTTTCAGATGATTGTCTTCTCCAAACCCGACTTCAGGTGGGAAGCAGGTTAGTGCTGCCTTTACCAGGCTTAATGGCTAAACTCATTCTGTCTGGGGTCAGGGTAATCTGCACCTCTTTGCTCACCCTTCTCCTCTGGAATCCTTATTTTATCCCTTCTTACCCTCTAGAATTGGAGACAAAATCTCTTCTTCTAGCCTGGCCAGTGTGCTGAGCCTGGCCATGTCTAGTGATGGAGAGAATTCAGAGAAACGTGTGACCCACTGCCCATAGAGCAGTCAGGACCTCACATTTTCTGAGTTTTGCTGCCTCCATGCCAGCACTGCAGGGTCAGCTGGGGCTGGATCAAATTACCTGAAGGCTGGGTTCTTAGATCTTAATTGCAATTTTCCGGGTCTAAATGTATGGATTATCAGTGAGCTTTAAATGTGCACAAAGGACTCAGAGTACCTTGGCAAGGGGATGGTATGTGCATGTAATACCTCTAAAAGTTAATGTGCTTGATCCTTCTCATGGTGATGAATGAAGCCATGAAAGACTCCCAACCAAATTTTCTTCATGTTCACTACAGTAATCCAAACCAGAAAAACATCAAAATCCCTTGTATACTCTTTAAAGAGAGGGGGAAAAAAGGTGGAAAGATCTTGGGAATATAAAACATGCAGAGAAACTATTGCATTAAAAAACAAACAGGTTTCCACAGTTTTGCTAAGTTAGCTTGAATTAAACATTTAGTTCAGACAGTACAGCTGGATTACAATCTACATGGGCTTAAAGTAAAAACCATGTATTTTTGGGAAACACTCAAATTGCAATGAACTCCTTTTGCAAATCCTCTTCCAATGGGTGCACAAACCATGTAACAATTCTGTATGAGTATTCAGAATTTGCTTTAAGGTTACCTAAAGATGTTTCAGTTAAACAATCAGAGTCAGGAAAAGCACAAAGCACAGCCCAGAGAGCAGGAGGGTGTCAGAGCTCCTCATACCTGCCCAGCTCAGGCATCACCACTCAGATGTTACTCAGTTGTTCCAATTTAGTGACCCAACATGACACCTTTTGTTTGACTACTGACAGCTCCCCAGCTGTGCTGATCTTTACCCAGATTCCTTTTTGGCTAAGTGTGGAGATTGAGGACAGAACGCTCGAAGTGATACCAGCTATCACTTAATTGGGACAAAAAGAAATTTGACATGGCCACAGCAAAAGACACAAAAGTATAATTTCTATTAAGGTTTTAGAAAACCAAACAACACAAATTTCAGACCCAAACATCTTTGATTCAAGATCCTCTATCACTCACCTGCAGAACACCAAACAGCTCCGAATCTTGCTGAGGCCAGTGGAAATGTTTCTGATCCCACAGCAACACTGACAACACGCAGCAATGAGGCAAGAGCAATGTACAGAACTGTCACCATTTAACAGGGAGCCTCGAGCTCTTGGGAGGAAGATGGGACTGCTTGAACATCACTGAGCAGGGATCCTGGAGTGTCATGTGGCAGGGGAGCAGTGCAAGAGGATTGGGTGTTTCACATGCTTGGACATATCAGTGACAAAGGAGTTCTAGAAATATTGGCTGAAAAGAACACACATTTGCCCTGGGCTCATGCCTGTGTGCTCAGGACAAGGCTTGTGCTAAGATTAGGTAAGATCAGGCCTCCAGCTGGAGAGGTGAGGGGCATGGCTGGGTGGCCTGTGGGGCAGGAGGAAGGCAGGGAATGATTGTGGCTCTTGCCTACCTGCGGACGACAAGCTTCAGCTTCTTGTAGGAGCCTTTCACCAGGGAGATAGCCTCTCTCCTGGAGCTGCTCAGCTCCACCTCGTTGATGTTCACCACTTCATCACCAGCCTGCAGCTTGGAAGGCAGGGAATCTGCCTTCCCTCCCTCTTCGATCTGCACAGGAGAGAGGGGAGAAGTGAGATGAGCCTGACATGGTTTGGCTCTCACCTGCAGAGCTGAGCATGCGTTCCTGTTGAATGAATAGATCTACCAGCCCCAAACTCTGCTCATGGATTAAAAAAACCTGGTCTCCCTTTTCCAGCCAGCTCACTCAAAGGTCTGTGCTTGCCACCCCCACGTTTCATATAGATGGGAGCTTGGAATCAGCAGCCAGATGAGTTCTGCCAAGAAGCACAGCTTACAATAAGCCTGAAAAGTCTTTGGTATTTGGAAGCACTAAACACCAGCAAAACAGCCATGGAACGCCTCTTGATAAGAGCACCCAGGCAGCAGCCCAAGGGCAAAGCCAGGATTAGAAGAGCTTGGATGTGATTGTTTTTTTGTTCAAGCTCCCCTTGGGGATCCAGATGCCTGATGAACAACAGCTTCTTTCTTACTGGCCAGCAGCAAAGCAGGAGCACTCAGGTGTAGTTACTGAAGTGCAGCATCTCTGTAGAGTTTTTCAGCTAGGGATATAAAGGAAGTAGATGATTATTTGAATTTTATGAGAAAGTGAGCAGTCTGCTCCAGGCTATGTAGTGGCAAGCCAGAAGCAGAGTCCTAGGGCACCTCCCTCTGCTTTGTACAGCCCACCGTGTAGAGGGCAGTGACTCCCCATCTGTGCGCCAGCAGAAATACATCAGGTGTGGGAAGAAGACAGCGACAAGGCAGCGGACAAGAAAATCTGGCCCAGGATGTCTGAATTGCAGCCTTGTGCACTAATGCTCTCTCTCTGCAAAGGCATAGATGAGTATAGCAGAGGGCTGGGTCAGGCACTGCAACCCCTGGGCTCCAGGAGACTCGGGAGTGCCACCAGCTCCAAGTACAAGTGATTATTACTCTGAGTCACAACCTGCCACCACAAAATGTGCGATTCAAAGCAGCCAGCAGTCCCTGCTCAGCAGAGCTGTGACCTGTGTCACAGAGGTCACAGGACCCACACTGTAGTGCAACATCTCCTGGCACAGCGGCAGAAGCACCTCCCTGAGGCACTCACCTTCCCAGACATGCTGCTGAGACAAAGGGCTGTGTCTGGGGTCCAGGCAGGAAGGGCAGCTCTTTGCAGGGCTCTGATTTTCGGAGCAGTGAAATTGCGCGCATGCTTCTGGAAGTCGCTTCTATTTCAAGTCACGCCAAGCAGTGTGTAATTGAGCTGTGCCCCAGACATGTAACTCAGCACATGCAGACACACTGCCCAGGTTCTTACCAGGGCATTAGTTTCGGTGTTGAATGGTGATTTCTCACAGGCAAAGCTGGCCTGTTCCCCTAAACCAAGGAATTCCAGCCCAGGTACCTTCTAAAATGTAAAATTTGACTTCCCCAAACATCAGCCAATAAATTCTCCAAACCCCCTACAAAGGGAGGTAAAAATCATGTCATTCATCTTACCAGGAAGTCATTCCACTGATGAATGAGTTTTTTCTTTTCTTCTTAAGAATGGATAAAACCACAGGAATGAGCCTTCCCATAAAGAGCCTTGTATCACAATTACCAGGAAGGGACAGAGATGAAACATTAGCCCTTGCTGCCAGTATAAATAAATAACAACCAAAAAATGCAGTATTGCTGCAGTTTATTGCTGCTGTAAAGCAGAACAGGTGGGTATCATTTCAATGAAATACAATAGTGAGGTACTGGGGGTTAGATTAACTTGTGATATAGTCAACAGTGGGGATTTTCTGTTTGTTTTTGTTTTATGTTACAGCACGTATACCGGAGAAAAGTCCTGCTTGGAAAAGTATGTTCTGTAACAAATACCAGCTGCTTCAAAGGCTGCCATACTCATCAGAAGCACTTGTATTCACTTGTGCCTGGATGAACCCTAACCTTAAAAAAATCAACAGAATTGTCATCTGTGCTTTATCATCTAACAATTCCAATTGTAATTATATCTTTGAGGTTTTCCACTTCACAGGAACAGTGTTTTAAGGTTCTCTTTGCAACTACATGGGCTAGACCTTTGTTTTTCTCCTGTTTCAGTGAAAATGGACATTTGAATTCTTCCATATTCACCTTTATAAATAATGTGAAATCAAACACTTTCAGGAAAGACTAAACCCTGCCATACTTCTGATAATGCTGATAACGTTATTAACTGCTCTGAAAGAAAGCTTTCTTCAAATCCTGATGCTTTCCAGTTAATCCCTATGCCAAGGGCTCTTAAACTGCAGCCTGCAAGGCCAAGGAGCCAGCCACAGCACCAGAGTAAAGGATGCCTTTAAGGAAAGTTTGTTAGCACGAGCTGAGTCATCTGTGAGTTACTCCAGAGGCTGAAAGTGAATTGCTTTGCTCCTGCGTACTTAAATTGTCCATGAGCAAGACTAAAACCAGGCCTTTGGAAGCTTTTCATGGCAGCATCAAACCTGTATTACTTATGGACTTGGAGAGAATGCAAATGGAGACGTGGACTTACATTTTATTGTTGACACAGTTTTCTCATCTATTACTAACCTGTTAGCATTCTCATCTGTCATCTATCCACCTGGGGTTACCTGGAGACAAATGCCTGAAAGTTCCTGGAAGAAAACATTCACAACAGGCTTTTGACCTGCTACTATTGCTCAGAGAAGCAAAACAGGCAAAAAGACTCATAAGGTTCCATCAAGAGTCCAGACACAAGACCTTGGCTACCAAAGCAAAGCTCAGATGCTCCGTGTTCATTCTTCCTCTTTGTATGCCTCTGAAAATATTTGTGTTTAAGGAGTGGTGGCATTTGGTGGGAAGGATTGAGTGATTCAAACAAAACAAGCTGCACTATAAACACAAAGCTCTATCACAGTGTAACGATTATCAACAAAGCAAACAAACCTCAACATGGAGGTAACCTGTTTGAATGAACACCTGCTTCACTGCACAGAGTCCAGGATGGACGTGCTGGAGGCACAGAGCAGAGGATGGGAGATGTGTGCACACTGTGCAGGCCACAGCAGCCAAATAGCACCAGGTAGGGACCACTTCTGCCTGTGCTTCCCTGCTCTGACCAGCCTGACTCACCCTGAGCACCACACCTCGAGTTTTCCACTGTTCCCTAAATCTCCAGTGGATCTCAGTGCTGTCACTCAGCCAAAACCACCCTCAATAATCACTTGTGGCAAAAATGTGATGGCCATAAGCTATGGGACCTAGTGCAAAGGGACAATCAATATCCAGCAAGATCTCTTATGGTTTATTTAAGCTGAGAAAAACAAAAATGCAGCCAGCAAACCTTGTGGGTGTAATGATTGTCACTCATCCATCAGGAGCAGGAGGAGCCAGAGGAAGCCAGCCAAGGACTGAAGTTTTTTCCTTTTGGCTGAATTAGGCCAACTGCTCTGCCAAGTCAAGTTATGAGAGGTGACTCTGGCAAGTATGGGGCGGAGGAATACCTGAAGATCAGTCTGGCTTTGAACCCCTGGAGCTGGATCCAATGGCTGGTCTTACCACAAGTGGTGTGATCAGAGACCAGGCAGTGCCAGGAGGGGAGAACAACCCCTTCTCCTTAAAATCAGCAGGAGCACCTGTACAGCAAACATATCAATAGCATAAAGACTCTTGTTTTCCACCCCACTTCCCACCTGGAAATGGACACAATTGTTTTACCTGGCTCTGTCCTGTCTAATTAAAGTGTAACCACTCTGTGGGTGGTGATGATCCAGATCTTGGCTCTTATTCCAGATGGCTCTGGAAATCCCTAGCTCCCAGGCCCTGGCCCTGGGGAGCGTCCATGCCCATTAGAAACATGCAAAGCATCTCCTTCCAGAGGGTGTTCCACCACCCAGGAACAGGATGGCTCCTACTTCTTGTGAAATCCCATCAAACTTCCCTGATTCCAGCATGTCCCACACACCTCTTCCTCTCTCCTGTGTACCACAAACCCATCCAGGTAATTCTTTCAGTTTCTTTGGGAAGGAGAGGACAAGGAGCTCCCTGCCAAGCTGGCCTCTCCTAAAATACACCCACTTCAAAGGCCTCCACAGCCTCCTCGGGCTGACACAAACTCCGGTCCTGCCATTGTCTTTTCTGCAGTAAAGCTTTCCACGCACACTGCCCTTTGCTGGAACTCCCAAAGGCCACCCCTGCTCCTGCTTTGCATGAACATTCCAGACCATTTTCTTGCATTAGAGGAGGCTTCTTGTCACTCAATAGATCCTGCAGGAGCCTTCAAACCCATGTGCTCCCCTCTTTTTTGGCTTACTGTAAAAGCAAGAAGTTGCTTAAGCAGATCACCAAGGATACGTAAGACTTACTGCCTTTTGTTTAGCTCACTATGGTTACTGTAGGCTACTGCAGGAGAACACTGGCTAACTGAGAGTCTTTATTGATTTATTTTAAAGAAGTTTTCTTTATTTATCCCTCTCTTCCCTTTCTTCTAGGAGCTTTTGTGACAACAAATTCTCTGCAGCTCTTAAGATGGATTATTCCATCTTTGTGTCCTTTCTCTGATGAATGGTACGTGTGATTCCTGAGCTGCAAACTTACTTGCTCGAGTTTCTCAACAAAAAAAGAGGAGCAATCAAGCCAAGATGTGTTCACACTGTATGGAGTTGCACAGGTGACAGCAGGTTAGGACAATTCCTGGGGGACACCTGGAGAAACAGCACACCAGTATAGCAGGGTGTTGACAGAAACAGCAGCAATTGCAATGACAAACTACAGCCCTTTTCCTGTCAGGTGTTGTAATGATGGGAAGAAAAGCATCACAGATGAACTGCTGGAGGAGGCTGTTCAGAATTCCTGAGCTGCAGAAAAAGATTTTATAGGAACCGACAGGGTGAAAGAGGAAGAAATTTTGCCCCATGAAGGAATAGAGAGAGGGAGCTTTCTCTGATGCAAGAAGTTCCTGAATCTCCCAGGAACAGCAAAACAGAAAAATGTTCTCTGCTTTAGACCTCTTCTTTTCAAGTATTTTACTGGAACCATTTCCATTCTTCCCAGAGGAAAGACGTGTTTCTGTTGAATCTGGGGGGTCACCTCTTCACAAGGTCAATAGCACCAGCGCAATGCGAGAGAAAAGGTTAAACCAGAATTCACTGCAAATTCAACAGCCAAGGTTAAACCAGAATTCACTGCAAATTCAACAGCCAAGGTTTTAGCCACTTTTCAGTGCCTGGACTGGAACTCCAAACAGGGAAGACTGGGATGTTTCATTTACCTGTCCACTATGAGGTATGAGAGCCACACCAGTGCAGAGCAGGGCTTGCTCATATTTTGGCTCGCTCAGAAAACTCGCTGAGTTGCTGAATTGATGTGGGCTTTGTGTTGGAGATTTTTAATCCCCTGTGGAGTTCAGAGATGGTTCTCAAACCTAAAAACAAAGTAGCAGAGCTGCTGAATGTCTCCAGAGGTTATGCTGCTCCCCTCGTTCAACCTTAATGCCATGTCACAATTTGGGGGCAGTGACATGCAGCAGACAGAAATTCCTCCCCATTGTCGCCAGCCTCTGTGTCAGCGTGACAGAGCAGTTAAGACAATTCAATCAAGAAATAGTTAAGTCAAAGGTCTCCCCCTGGAGCCATGTCTCTGCTGGATTTCCCCATCCCTGCTGCATACATGAATCTGGAGAGAATTCAGCTACTGCCATTTACTCCAAGCTAAAGAAAGAGTTTCTAAATTAGTTATTGTTTTGTGCTGAAGCTAAGCAAGGAAGGCATTTTTTCTCATAGTGTTCTGCATTGTTCTACACTACACATTGTTCTAACATTTCTGCTCCCAAGTACAAAGCTTAATAGTGTGCAGACTAATTTATTCCAGGTAATCATACCAGGTTCATGTTGAATGACTTCACCTTGAGAGGCTGAACTTTATTCAGAGGAAGAACAAGTTAAACTCCACAGTTTTGAAGGGTTAGCAGTGCTCTGAAATCCTTCCAATACTTCAAAGTAAATCTGTTATTTAACACAGGCAAAACAGGGCATCTTCTGAACATGTTAATGAACATCCAGGACGTGAGTGCAAGTGGTACAGATGGTGCAGTGACGGTGGCACCAAAGCTGCAGTCCAGCTGCAGATATGCCAGTAGGATCCGTGCAGGAGGGGTGCAAGTCCTGACAAGTGCTGAGGATTCAAGGTCATTCCTAGGACTGCCCTGCAGGCTCCAACACTTCCACACCTTTCCATTTCCTTCCTGATTGTTTCCTGCCCTGGGAGCAAGGTTAATCTCAGCAGCCAGCCCCTCAGTAAGAAGTGGCAAGAAGTGAATGGAAAACAGATTGCTGGCTTGGGCTCCAGGAGATAAGGAGACATGCCTGGATGCATTTGCGTCTGACTCCTCTTGGTGACTCTAAATTCCTAAGCCAGTGGAGGAAAGAAGGCTTAGCTCTTAAGATAATTTTCCACCTTCTTAAGCACAAAACTGTTAGGCTCTCACAGAGATTTCTACATTTAAAAGAGGAAGGGGCAGGGAAAATCAAGTCTTCTTTTAATGCACAAAGAAAGATGGGCCTGTGATGCAGCTTTGAATTCAGGCCTTCAAGAAGCGTCCAGGATCTTTTCTGTAACAAGAGGCAAAACTAACAATAAATTTTCTCCACCTCTCTTCGTGTATACAAGACAAGGAACTAATCTGTGTTTGCTGTGGGTAATGCCTCGAGCCTTATCAGGTCCTGTTTTAGAGGCTTGGTACAAACACCTCATCATGGACAATTCCTGCCCCAAGGTTCGACAAAGAGAGGGATGGAAAACAGATGTGGAAAAGCTCTGATGAGCAAGCAGAGAGGCAGCACCAAAACTGGCTCTCAGCTACACACGGGCAACATATGGACTGAACCTCTGGGCAGGGAGAAGAGCAGCTGCAGCACAGGGCAAAGCCATCTGCTTCTCAGCCAGCATAAATCCATCACCAGTGCCTCTTCCTGCCTTTCCCTCCTGTTGCTTTCAGCCCACAGCAAGCAGGCAAGGCAAGGAAGGAGCGAAATGCACCCAGGTTGCCCTTTGAGGGACCACTTTGTCCTGTTCTTCCTCTGCTTCCTGCTTCCAGCTTCAATCCCAGCCTGCAGAACACACTCCTGGGAATCAGAGAGCCTAACTTCTCTGCTCACTGTTTGTTTTTTGCAAACAATCCATTCCAAGCATGCCACAGAGGGTACAGCACCAGGTGACACAAATGTTGGGCACGTGAACTCGATGCTGTTTGGTCTGCAGCGATTACGGGCCGATATCAGCTCGAGGGGCTACAAGAACTCATTCCCTGTTCCTCTCTTGTAGCTGATACAGCTCGCCCCTCTCCAGAGCACACAATGCAGTGGCTGCACATGGCTGAGAGTTAATATTTGCTTTGCAAAGGGAGAGTTAAAATCAGCTGTTTGCCTAAGAGTCTGCTGGGAAGGTCTTCTGCTCTGCCACAAACACACCCAAGGATTCCTTTTTTTCACCCTGCTTTGCCATCCTGCCCCCAACCTTACAGACCTTCCTCACATTTCCCATAAGGTTTCTGCAATTTAAAACCCAGTTCCTAGAGCATTTTGACAGCGAGCCCATTACAGCCTAGGCAAGAGGCTGTAAAACTTGTGACCACCCAGCTCAGGAGAGAGCACTGACTCACAGCTATGGAGCTGTGGCACTCAATGTTCTTCACTCACTGCCATGTGTCCCTCAAAAATGGAGCTAGGCCTGTGGAAGCAGTTGTATTACTAAAACTGAGGTAAGGTGCTGTTCAGGCACTGCCTGAACCCTACAAATCTCAGGATATATAGGATATATTAGCTGTTCCCTAGCCCTTCCCACAGGCACCTGTACAGAGCACACAGCCATCTCCAAACAGCCCTTGATGGTTGCAGGGTCTCCCTCAAACTGTGGGATGCTATGGACTGGTAGTCCATAAAGTCACAGAAAGGCTAAAGGTGCAAGAATTGGTCCACTTCAAAAATGCCCCCTTAGGCACTGAGTGCAAATGGATCAGTACAGGAACATGTCATTACTTGTTGCTGTTGGCAGATTCATTTGCTGTGCACTGCATGACCTTCTGTAGCTTCCATCCCCTCTCTGTGGCTGCCCTTGCCATCTAGGAAAGCAGAGCAGTTGGAGATGTGTCTGTAAAATTGTATTTGTTCCCTGCTCCAAGGACAGATTTTCAAGGTTTGGGAAAGCCAGCCCTAGCATCACAGGAACATCCATAGAAGGAAATTCAGTCACTGCTTTAATCTCCTGGCTGTTCTAAAATCAAAGCAAAAATGACAAAGTGCTCTTCTCTACAGGATGTTGAACAAGTTTTCCCAGGCTTTTGTATCACTTTTTTTGTGCTTGCTTTTCTGACCTATATTGCTGTAAATTCCTGAGGCTTGATAGGGTGACCAACTGCCAGGAGACCTTCTTGGGATTGTCTCATTTTGAGGTAATTGGAAAATATTCCCAGGTAAGAAAATATGGCTGAGATGTACACACCTGGGATCAGTCTGGAGGAGAAAGGAGACAATCAGCAGCTCTCAAAGAACAGCTGTCAAGGGTTTTTTTCATCACGTTATTAGGCAGTGAACTTCCTGCCTTGGCATACTGCTCACATGAATTCAAAGCAGAAATGTCAAGAAAATCCACCCTGCAATCAGGTAATTCCATAAATTAGGTGAATCTAAAGCTATGGGATTTTCTGGCTGCTGGAACAGGTAGTACTTATCTTTCCTGTAGACAGATCCTTGGCCCCAGCATGGCCAGCTAGTGCTTTTGATGTTTGCCACTTCTCTTTCCCTTATTTCCCTTCCTCAATATTAACACTTCCATTATACCAAGTATAAATAGCAATAATGATAGTAATGAAAACAGCAGTAATCATCCCCAAGAACTGTCCTTCCATTAGCTAATTTGACCTTTCAACACCATGGGGAGACAGCAGGAAGTATTGTTCCTAAATTAGAGAGGAATAAAAACAGGAGCCATGTTTATGTAACTTTTCCAGGGTCACAGAAAGCATCACACAGCAGTTGTGGAGCCACACTCCCTGCTCTGGGTGAGACCTTTAATATTCCATCCATGTCCCTAGCATTGGGGTATTTTCCCTCTCAGCAATGTTCCTTTTCCTACAACCACAAGTGCTCTTGGATGTCCTTCCATCATTATTTCTGGTTCCCCACGTGTCTCCAGAGCTTTCATTCTCCTCTGCTGTGGTTGTCCTGTCCCTCATGATGCTATCATTTCCCTTTTTACCTTTTGCCCTTCTTTATCACGGTCTTCTTCCGTCCTGAGCCCAGTAATACAAACCACAAACCACTAAACAGTCTGTATCTGAGATGAAATAAAAACAGATGATGCACTTGATGAATCGACCAGAGCTCTTGCCAGGATTCAATAGCTGCCGAAGGGATTAGGTATGCACTTCTCTCTCATTTTAATGAGAATCAGACATCAGCATATTTAGTAACTCTTTGAAGATCAAAGCTTAGAGCAGCCCACAGCAAATAAAAGTCAGTTCAGCATTCAGAGAGGTGTCCTTCAGGGCAGGAGAGCACCGCTGGCATCCCTAGGGATGAGAAGGAAAAGCTGAGGGACTTTGCAGGAGGAGCAGGGCCGGCTCAGGCCAGCGCCCTGACTCAGTGCCAGGTCACACACCCCGCACAATGCCACAGCCACAGCTCCCCTCGGAGCAGAGAACGGGCGGCAACAGCGCAGCTCAGAGCTACGGTGCCGGCACAAAAGAGCAATTTCACGCTCCAAGCCATTGTCATCACATCACTCTTGGCAAACCCTTTCTTTATTCCCCCAGCCTCCTGTAATTATTAAAAAGTCTTCTCGAGTGAATTTAGTGCCCATGGAAGATGCCAGACTCACAGCCCGGGAGATTCTTTTTCCTTGCCTACAGCTTGTCACCCCTCCTCTCTGTCACATCCTTCTCACTTTCTTTTGTCTCCAAGGAAGACTCGTCCTCTGACATCTTCAGGGATGGTGAGCTCTACAAATACAGGTGCAGCAGCTAGTTTTATAAAATGGGCATTTCTGTGCGGCAGGCTATCCACATGGAAAAGAGCACGACAACTGAAGCGCCTGTTCTTGCTCTGGCCGTGCGGATGTCTTGAAGCGTTTCCCGATCTTCCTGAGAGCAGGAGAGAGATGGAGCAACACGTAGGATCTCCCCGGGATGGATACCCAGCCCTGCAGTCCCTATCCCTGTCTTCTGCTGCCACCCCGCGGCTGCTCCACATCCAGGGACAATGCTTTTCCATGCAACTGCTGTTCCCGTGCAAGTAATTTTTGATTTATTACTGGTCTTGTGGAAATAGACCAGCGCTGCACTTAAGCCACAGAAAATATCCGAAAGGTTCGAAGGCAGATGCTTGAATAAATTTTATTGTGTGGGAAAGCAAGAATAAACTGTTTAAGAAGTGGTGTTTGCCTTATTCCTCAATTTAAATTCTGGAAATGCTACAGTCCTCTGAGAGTAAAGGGGTCCTGACCTTTTCGGTTTGTCTGGCTGATACCTTTCAATGCTTCCCACTCTGCCAGACATGATCTCTGAGGTCTCTTTTTCCTGACAGTATCATTCACCTTGTGGCTCAGAACACATTCCCTATGAAAGCACCTTATGCTGCTAAAAATTATTTAATATTCATGTTAATAAGCACTGAATTAATTTTGTTTGTGTTCTGTGTCAATTCTTTAACTGCTGCCCAAAAGCCTCCAAAATTTCCTGTCCACGTGTCAGCAAAAATGTCTTTAACCTGCATGGGAGAGTTTTTCACCAGCTCAAGAGAGTGCTGGAACAATTCTGAAATGAAGATGATAAGAGCAGGCTTAGCTAGTGATTAACAAGGCATTCCACAGCATTCCAGGAACTTTCTTGTCCATTTTATACTACAGATATGGATATGGATAATTGTGCAGAAACTGCCAGGGTGTGAGAAGAGACATTTGCTCTCTTCTGCCTTTTAAACAATCCCTTCAGATACAGGTGACAGGGACAGGTGCTCCCTAATGCCCTCCACTGTCACACACAGCACGTGTCCCTCTCTTTGCCTGGATCCTCTGAAGCAGCCACATCCTGCTTGGAACTGTCTTATCCAGACATTCATACCTGCCTTTCTGAGCTCATTCATTTACCAAGGCCGACACTTTTTGGCAAAACTATTTTTAGCTGCAGTAGACACACGGATGAATTCAGCTGCAGTTCAGGTTGAGGCAGGTCCAAGTTTCCAGGTGCCACGGAGATGGATGAGGCAGACAGACCTGCAAAAACCCCAGGCACACTGCCCGCTGTCTTCCTCCTTCCTGTGTGCTTTGGATTTACACCTTGCCCTGCATCTCCAGGATGACATGTAAATGCCTTTCTAGAGGAAGGGTTTCAAATTGCTGTTTTACCATACTGTGCCAGGGACAAGTCCCACACAGGCATTGCAAACACAAACTGAACACACGCATTCCCTTCCTGCCTTCTCCTCCACTTGGTCCCATTTCCTGGTTTCTCACAGTTATCTTTAATAAATAAATAAATAAAATATTTTTTGCTGTTCTTCTGTTTCCAAAAATGTCACTGAAAGTAAACTGACAGGACAAACAGCTCTGAGATTCCCACTAACAAGGGTGATGTGAAATGATGTGGAAGGCCCTCGATGTCAGGAAAGAATTGGATGGCAAAGATTCCATACTCCAGTTTTTTATCTGCCACAAAAGGAGCCCTGACTCCTGCATCCAAATGGCTTGCTGGTCCCCTCTCTTCTTGCATGTAGTGCCAGGTTTTGGAGGCATTGTTACAGACACATGGTGATGATGAATCCAGGTACAAGGAGCCCTTCATATCCAAACATGGCCTTTTCCTTTTTCTTAGCTTCAGCCTTAAGCATTGAAAAATCATATTCCTGCTTCACACTGTTCACACAATGCACTGGAAACTTTACCCTGCCATCCCAGGTGGGAGGAGGAAGGAGAGGAGCAGGAATAAGTAGAAAGCAAGGGAATGTGCTTGCTAAAGCCAGCCACTCCACAGCATTTCTTTAATTGCCATAGCTCCAGGGGATGAGGCAGCAGGCACATGTTTTTATAAGCTGAATTATACATGAATGAAAATCCTAAGACATTCCTGCAAAGAGCAGAGGCATTAGTGGTAGCTGGGACGCTGGCCAAATTCCAGTGAAGGTAACTGCACTGTTTCCCTATGGTGTCCCCACCAATTCAGTGAATGTGGTCCATTGTTTCAGCTCCAAGCATCCCTGCGATGTACAGCTCTCTGGGATAACATTCTCACCTAAGGAATCTCGGCAGAACTTAAAAATAGATCCTGTGAATGATGACAATGTCCTTTCTGGTAAACAACTTTGCAACAACAGCTTTGAGACAAACAAGCTGCAGAAAAGTTGAAGACTGCATAAAAGTTCCGAGGGGAAAGAACAAAAAGTACACTGAAACCTCAAAGCAGAAATATGCGGCAGACATTGCTCTGCTTGGAATTAGTTAAATTCATATCCTCCCAGGGACTTGACCACCCATTGCTAAATTCAGTACATGCCTTTCCTATTCTGTGGGCTTCGGATGAGGCTGCTATAGAAGTGTTACCAGCATTACTCCTTTGCACCTGCCTGGGGTCCCTGTGTTGCTCATTATCATAACATAGGATTTTTCAGGGAAAAAATCCCTCTGTAAAAGGACTTGGAATGGATATTTCCTTTGCTATAGCAGCAAGCCTTCCTCCAGGCTTCCAAGTTTTTAAAGATACCATTCGTCTCTGAGGAAGTGTCTTTATGTGAGTTGGTGAAAACCAAGCGTTGCCTTGTCTGTATCAAAGCAGGCTGTGCTGAACTTGTGACAAACTTGGATGAGCTTTGAAGAGCAGTTCACATTCAAAGGGCCTGGCAGGAGAAGAACAAAACCACAGGGAAATGGGACAACAAACCTTAAGGCTGCAAGGCTGAGTTTCCAGCTGTCCCAGCAGAGGTTTGGGGAACACTAATATTGAACAGCTGCTGTTTGCTCTCACCCTTGCCAACACAATAATTTTAAATGCACAGTGCTGGTCCTTTGAAGAGCTGCACAGAGCACTGGTTCCTGTAAAATCCCAGTGTCTGTTCCCCAAGTTGAATTAGGAGCAGATCCAGCTCATTCTTTTAGTTGAATCACCCTATTGCTGACAGGACAGACCTCCAGATTTGAACAAAGCCTGAGCAGTCTGATTGTTTCCTGCACTCTGGCCCTTACTGAGGTCAGGATTGATGCTTCGTTGCATGGAGAGCCAAAATACCAAGTATGAAAAGAGCACAGTGTTGGTGGTGGCCTCTTGGCTGTTCCTGCTGGATCCTAGAGATCCCCATTACATTGCAGACATACCTCTGTGCTGGTGTTTGTCTTCAGAGCTAAACAGTGTGCAGGGCAGAGATGAGGTCCCTCCTCTCTGCTTGCACTGGCATTGTCACCGTTTGTCACAAGAACTGCTAGGCCTGGATGTCCATCGGTGGGGAAGCTGCTTTTTAGCACTGATCAAACCCATGCAGCCCAGAAGCCAGCCATGGCTTTCAGAGGAGCCCAGGTGACTGCAGCCAGTGCATGATCTCAGCGGTGTTTTCCAGCCAGCCATCCCTGTCCCGATTGATTAACTGCGAGGGGACTGAAGGAGCAGCATGCAGTACTTAGCTAATTACACTGCCCGAGGTCTTTTGTCCTGCTGCCGCTGGATCGCCTCAATTGATCCTTTCAGGCCCTAAACAGCTTTGTGGGCTGCATGCCTGGGCAGAATAAGGTCTTTTGTCATATTTTAATGAACGAAAATGTTTTAAAGCCTCTCCTTCTGCCTGCACTCCAAGTAGCAGCAAGGGTAGCCCTGGTGCAAGGACAGCTGTACGTGGCTGTTGGGTGTCTGTAACCGTGAACATTCTCCTCCTCCAAGGCTGTGGAAGTTCACAAGCTTCCCAGCACCAGCTCTCCCAGCTATCCAAGGTATCTAATGCCACCTCCCTCTCCCTGGACTACAGGAGATGTAGGTATTGGAAACTAAAATACAGCTGAAAATGTGTTAAATGTGTGAACGTTCAGCATGAGAACACAGGTTCGTAAGTAATTAATTCTTGCCTAAACCAATCTGAAACTTTTCTTTTTTAGGGGGAAAAAATTAAAAATAAAAATCCCACCTTCAGTTTAACCTTTTCCCTTCAGCGTCCAGCTACTGGTGATGTATTTTTAAAAACATTTTTTTAAAACATTTAAAACATGGGATTGGCAGCATCCTGGTGAAGATCTCCACAAAATGTCTCCTAGTCAGTTAATCTAATAAACTTCTGCATATAATGAACACTTTCTCAGCATTGTCCAGAGTCATTAATCCTGGCACAGCCTCCCAAAGTACAAGTAGTAAAACATGGATGTCATGACCGATCTATGAGCCGACCATGTGGAGCTCTATGTGCTCATTCTCCAGAGCTGGTTATTTTTCAGCTGGCTGAGTTTTAGATGTGAATTAAAGTGATTAATAAATGAAAAGGCTCTTATCATCCATTCCTGTGCTCACAGTCCCTGAACAATTTTGCCCTGCCACTTGCCAACTAAGCTGTAATAGCTCACAGCATATGCTTCATCACTTCATGGTCACAACTCTTAATCTGAGTACTAAGGGCAAAACCCTTTCCTTTTTGCACAGGAATGGATGTGGGGAAGGAGAGAATACCTTGGGACTAACAAGCAGTCGTTAACCCACCGTGATCAGAAAATAAAGGCATGCTGCTCTTTTGAGACTGCTGTTTACACTGAATGGGCTCCACGTCAGATTTGTTCCCTCGGAGTTCAAGTAAGCTGGTTCCAGTGCCAGCTTGGCGTGTCTGAAACGCTAATTGTCTTGTTTCCATTTCACACATCATCATCACAGTAACATTTCTGGAACTGGGAGACAAATGCCAGTTTCACTGGAAGGCAGGCTGAAACACAGCCAGAGAACCTGCAGGTTTAGTGCAACTCCAAGTATGGCTTCTCCCTAGCCGATAAAAAAGTAAAACACTGGCAAAACTGCAGCCCTCTGCTTTGGTTTAAAAGGTGCTGCTTCAGAGAGAGCTTTCACTGAAATGCTCACAATATGTTTAGGTGTGTGCTTGTACCTCATAGTCCCATAAAAGCTTATTTCATTCAGGAAGTACAGAGAAGAAACCAGTGTATAAAAGCCCAGGTTCACAAATGCACACAGGTGAAATCCATCTGGAGTTAAGTATCAAATGTTGATTTGGGATATTGGCCAACTCCCAAGGGCTGTCTTTGGATGACTTTGCCATGGTGTCTCCATTTCTCCAGGCAGGTAACAATGCTCATCCATCACACTTAAAAAGCCAGAACCAAATTCTGCCCTGTTACATCAGTGCACAGCAGAAAAAACACTGCTGACACCTCACTCTTTCCAGGTTTACCACAGGACAATTCCAAGAGCAGATTCCCACCCTGATGGCTCATCACACCCCTCGCAGAGGCACTCAAGGCTATTTCTTCAGAGCCCTTGTTGTGCAACACCCCAAAAAGCCCTCTGTGTCCATCTTATTCCCATGGCCCATCCCTTATATGTGTCTGCTCTTGTCTTGCATCTCCTGTGTGCCAGCAGGAAGACCTCAAAGGCCCAAAAGAGAAGTTAGGTAAAGGTAGGACTGAGGTAGGACTGGATTGTAAACAGCAGCTCCTTGGTCCTGCTGCAGGGCCCCTCCTCTGAACCACGCTGCTTTCCTCACTGCCCAGGAATTAAACTGCCCAAGGCCAGAGCACAGAAAGGATCAGGCCTGTAAGCTGGTTTCACTTTTGTTATTTGTTCCTAATCTCCCGCCAGTTCCCACGCAGGTACTGAAGTATGGATCACCCCACAGCAAAAGCCTCCAATGAACAATGGATGCTGGTTAATGAGTCCCAGGAACTCCTCTCAGCTTGCTCCAGCCGTTGGGGTGAGGAAGTTAAGTGCTCCTGTGCAAGCTCAAGTGACTGCTCACCATTTCCTTAATATTCCACCTCTTTGTGTTTTGCAGTTTGCCTTCTGCTGAGCTAATGTTTGTTTTTCCAGAGAGCAGTTATTGTGGTAAACTGATATCAGAGCAGCAGTGTGGGAAATAAGATTTCATCTCCTGTACTTCAGCACTTCATCCAGGAAGGCAAAGAGAGCCAACCTAAGAGCCTTCTTTGTCTTTCACAAGGATGGCACCTTGTTGCTAGGGCAGTGGTGATGGCTGTCACTCCTTGATGCTTACTGGGTCTCTCTAACCATTGATTTCCCATGATTTAGATTTTGTGGGTTTTTTAAATTGCATTCCCCTCATTTCAGTTTGAAAACTCCTTGGGCACATCAGCATCTGCTACAGTTGTCTGGGTATTGGGACATGAAGACCTTAGGAACATGATTCTCTCCTGCTTGTTCACCTTAATCACATGTTTTACTTTATCCATACTGGTAATATTAGAGAAAATAATGGAATTTCTGAGCTGAGAATGGACTAGGCCCCATTTGTGTGTTTTAGACCTCTTCTATCCAAAACTGTGGAACAAAAAAAACGTCCTTTTAGGTTTGCAGTTGTGGAGAATAGATGATTCTTTATAGAAAATATAGCTCTCTAAGAATGTTTTCTATTCTAATCTTGCTGATTAATCTTTCTTCTTCTAAAGTTTTAATCTTGCTTAAGGAATAAATGTGTGACATTGTGTTAGAAAAGCCAATCAACTGCTCAGGCTCTAGCTGGGAAGCAATGTGAGCTCCCTTTTGTACAAGCTCTTCTCAAATGTGATTGGTTCCCCAGTGTCAAATTCCATGGATTTTAGCAGCTGAATGGGTACAAAATTTGACATGGTCAGAAACGTGTGCTTATAAAAACTTATTACCGTTGAATAGCTGCTGCATTCTTGGTGCACTCATGTGCAAAGTGCCCTTGGAGAGGCTGGCAGCACCTCTGGGCCTCATTAGCACACACACGCACCCATCCCAGGCTCCCTCCAGCCCAGCCCACTGTTCCCATGAGCCGCGGGCAGGGGACGCGTGAGGCTGCGCAGGCCAGCACCCTCCTGCTGTCCTCAGCTAACCCTGGGGCTGGCCCAGGAGGGGCAGAGCCACCAGGGCTCCTGAGCCAAGGCAAGCCCCGCGAGCCAGGCGGCTCCTGAGGGCTCATGTGCTGGGAATTACAGCCAGAGCAACGCTGGACTGACGACAAGGGTGGGAACAAACAGCAGGTCTCGTGATCTTCCAGCTGACATTGCTGCTCCAGGTTCTGCGACACAGCTAGCTCCCATCTCCATAGCATGCTCCAGCAGGCCAGTGAAGTCCAGCAAGTGTGGCAAGCTACATTTGGATGGTCACTGCAACCCAAACCTATGGCACCCATGCACATGGAGCCTGTAGGGGTGTATCTATCGTAGAATCACCAAGTGGCTTGTGTTGGAAAGGATCATTCCATGGAAAAGACCTTTCCATGTAGTTTCACCCTACCCTTGCACTATCCCAGGCTGCTCCAAGCCCTGTCCAGCCCAGCCCTAGGCACTTCCAGGATGCACAAAGCCAATGGCTCCCACCACACACAAGCACTTGATCGGTGTGCACACAGCAGCTTTGAGAAAAGCTGCTTCACTCTCACAAGTTGCTCCACTGACAAGGCCTTCCACTACCAAAACCTCTTTGCCTGGATTAGTGCTATCCCTAGACTTAGGGACAAATCTCACAAGCTATTTGGAATAGCTGAAATAACAAGGTTATTATGGCCTTAGAGTGGAGGTTTCTAGCTCAGGCAGAGGGAACTCCAGTCCCCTGACAGAGCTGGGCATGATGCTCATCACAGGACGTCTTTCCCTGCCTCTCTGCAGTGCAGCATTCACGGGCAAAGGGCCACAGTCTCCCCTCCGGGTGGAAAGGCATCACGGGCAAGAGCTCTGGCTTTGAACAAATACAAGCAGTTGCCAACAGGGAACCTGAGGGAGAAAGCCAGACTTTTAATGAGTGCCCAAATAAGCACCACGGAAACCTCCCTGGACACCGAGAGCTCCCGCAAATCCAGTTCTCATCTACTTTGCTTTAAAGAGTGCTCAACAACTTTTCTAATGCCGTGTGACTTAGGTGATTATATCCAACTGGTGTCATAGTGAAAACACCTCCCAACACACACTGATTCTGACAAGACATTAATAAAACACAAACAGCCTGAAGGTCACTATTTTTAAAACAAAAAGTTACAATTTTTCAATTTAAATTAGTGTGTCATTATTTGATTTGATTTTAATAGCTGAAGCTATCTCTGGGAATTGTCAAAATGAAAAATGTTATTGAAACAAATCACCTGAAACAAGCGCAAATATTTTTTTAACATCCAGTGACCTGAAAATCCATTTTTCACTCAGCTCCAGTTACCAATAATAATCAAGAAAGCAAAATATCTTTCTCCATTATAAATATGACATGCACAGGAATAATGTCCAGTGCATCACATCCATTCCTTTATGAAAATTGTGCCTCACAACCTAAGTTTTCCTAGGAGCTTAAGATATTAAGAAAAGATCTTAAAGGGGAATTCTGGCAAGGTTCAGCTCCATTTCACCAGAAGACAAAAGGTCAACATAAGCCTCAAAGATAATAAGGAATGTCATTCATAGGTGGGATGAGAGCTAAATTACTCTACATTCAAGCAGAGCTTTTTGAAAGAAGAGTGGGGCATCCTTATTTAGCTATAGTGATTCCAGTGGCAAGAACAAGGCTGCTTCCACATGCAGAGGTGTTCATCCCTAAAAGCATGGAAGAAGGAATAACTTGAAAGGGTTGAAACTTTTAACTTTGACATTTTTTAAAGCAGAATACTTCAGGTTTGGTCTTGGTGATCATTTTCATTTCAAAGTTCACCTGCATTTATCATACAGGGTCAAATAAAACTTGTCTGCTCAGCATAAGTCCCTCATTTTTTTCTGTTCTTTCCATCTTGCCAGGATTTTGTTTCAGGGTCCACAAGAAGCTTTATACAGTCTCTGTATACAGGCCACCAAACCAAGAATATTACACAGTTGTACATTCTTTAAGTTTTCCATGTATTAAAAATTAGTATTCATGCTGTGGTCAATATGCTGTGAGAAAATAAAAACTGTAAATCCAAGTGAAACCAAACTCCTGACACTGCTGCTCCAAATGCACAACTCCTCCCAAGGACAAGCAAGCCACACATATCCAGATATACAGAAAGAGGAAAGGAATTTCATAAGCCCCCTGGCCAACAAAATTCCTCCTCTGTTCTCCTCCTGACCAGGGTCTTTGGGCTTCCAGCATTTTTCTTCCTGGCTGCTGTTAGTTTTGGCGAGAGCAGTAAACCACTAAGAAGTTACAGACCCTCTGTTCCATTCCAAAAGCAAATTAGCTAACTTAAACCAGCAAAAAAACCCCCTGCACTTTCTTATCAGATGCAATTTCCACTAGTGCCTGAGGGACAGAGGAAATCAGAAAGCACACTACAACCCAGCAGGAAATATTTCTGACCATGATTAATGCTTCCTTCAGCAGTGCAACAGAATCCTTGCAGATCTTTGGAGATCCTTGGAAAAATTCCATTTACTGCTCTGCAGGCCATATTTTGCTGTGAAAACCTTATTACACAACAGAAGCATTAACGGATTCAGAGTAAAATAAGAAAAGATGTATTATCCCAAAGATTTGGAGAACAGGGAGAGAAGAAGTTAAGAAAGGCACACAGGGTTTCCCTTTCACTCCATGTGATTATGTTGTGATAATGCCTGCTACAGACCTGTCCATCACTCGTGGACTCAGGTCAGAGAAGCTCTCTGACCCGACCAGCTGGGTGACACAAGCCAAACAATGACAAATTCAGCTTCACTTGCTCTTGCCAGGGATCTCAGGGTTGCCTGTTGAGCAGCTATGAGACAACCACACTTTCCTTTTATCCATCTTGGGTTTTTCTTTCTCTCTCTTTCTTTTTCTTTCTTTTTTTTTTTTTTTTTTTTTTTTGGCTAGGGAATTTGCAGTGATAGCTGCAGATCTTGGAAAGTCTCTCATCTCTCCTATGCAGAAAGGTGTCTTGCTAACTTTGGCTTCCTTACCTAGCTCCCACATTCCAGAGGTGTGGTAATTGCCTAGAACTACCTTCATAGGAAGTACTTTAAAGCCATCCTCTGGCACAATACACTCACCTTGCAGATTTCTAGGTATTTCTGTGAAGGTGCCCAGTGGCACCCCACAGGGATGCAGCTCCAATTGCAACTGGATTGATTTGCTCCCTTCCAGTCACTGAGGAATGCCATGGCCACAGGCATGACAGAAGATAATGCTTTTACTGGGAATGGCAGGCTACTAGCCCCATTTTCAAATTACCCTAAAGAGAAGCAGACTCTTGAGTGCAGAAGAGTCAGCAACTAACCAAAGACATTTGACTGAGGATTGTTCTTCATCTAAAATTGGTTACCAAAAGCACAGGGGCAGACTACCAACCCCTGTGAATTACAAAGAGGGCTTAATATGACTCAGGAAAAATGAAGATGATAATGCTGTTGTTGGCATGTGATTTATCCCGACCAGAATTTCGCTTGTGGCATCACATTTTTTCCCTAGTACAACATGCCACTGCCTGGGCTTCTGTAATATCACCAAAGGCAGAAGGTCCCCCAGAGCAGTGCCACCACACCCTCTCCCCCCAAACCCCGAGGGCTCAGTGATTCAGCACTGACTCAGCGGGAGCAGGACCACAGACTGAGCCACTTTGTGTCATTTTCTTTGCCTTGCAAAGTCACCCATCCAAGGGGTGACACAGTCCAACCTGTGAAGCTAGTGAATTCTGACAAGATCCCAACCTGAGAAGAATAAAACCTATAGAACAATAGATGTTCACCGGGTTCTCTTCAGCTCCAACCAGCACAGGAACCTTTTGTTTCACCAGCTGATGGGATACATAACAAATTGTAGAGACACTGAGTCACTAAGACACAATTTTGTTTCTCCTTACTCCTTCCTCCAAAGCTCCAGCTTTTGTTGGTGTGTCCATGGCTCACTCTCCATCCAACTCCAACAAACATTGATATAAAGCAGGAAAAGCCCATGTCCCTGGTGGGCAGGGAAACCTCTAACTGCAGCTCATCATTAATGCCCAACACTTGGTTAAATAACAGCCACTCTTAAGGAAAGCACAGATGAAGGCTGTGCCCGGACATTTTTTTGCATAGCACCAGTTTCCTAGAAATCTTGGATGTTCTCTGTACAGGTTTCTCAGCTCAGACTGTACAGAGCAGAGTTTCCCCACAGTCTTGCAGCCTTTCCACACTGGCCACAGGAAAAGAAAGACTGAAGCATCTGCAGCTCTTGTGCCTCAAGTTTACAAGTTGCTACCCCAAGGGACTGAAATACATGGAGGAAGGAGCAATTTTTGGATGTACCCTTAGTGACCAGGTGAGGACACAGGTGCTGCTGGCAGGTCAACATGTGTTGCTACATTAGAGGCACACTCAGAAAGAAGTGCAAGAACAGGAGGAACTGTGCAGAAATGGGCAATCCCAAGTTTTTCCAACTGTGGAGGTGTATTGCTGAGAGTGGCCCCTGCAGAATGGCACAGAGGAGGGCAGGGAGCCCTGGGCCAAACAAACTGCTGCTGACTGAAGCAAGAGCAGGAAGAGGCCTCGGGCTGGAAAAAGGAGCTGCTCTGCACTTATGGGCAAGGAGAAGCAGGGAGTCCCTCCCCTGCCCTGACTGTGGCTGTGTTTTTGGCCTAGCAAAAAGGCTAAGTTGCCCCTGATGAAGCTGTGATGGAAAACTAATCCTCTGCAACAATAGCCCAGTGCTAAGAAACATCCGTGGATCTGGGCAGGAGAGAAAGCAAGGACCTCTTCTAAGGGCATTTGTTTCTCCATCAGTCTTTTGTGGTGTCTTTCCCTCGCCCACCTCCTCTGCTTGGTTATTCCAGCATTAGTTTGCACAGGCTGTTTGCAGAGACAGAACAACAACAGAGGTCTGCTTGGAAAGCCAGCAGAAACCTCTTAGCTTGAGACCAGAAATGTGCAGAATCCCCAAAGAACAAAAATGTTTGAACTTGCCTCCCCAAAAGTGTTGCATTCATTGACTTGCAAGCAGGGGGAACAGCCATAGTAATTTAACCTAGGGAAGAGTGCCAACAACTTATTTAATTGCAGAGTTCGTGCCAACAAGCCCACAATACAACTATTAATACAAGTCTGCAGTACAAGACTAATTCTGCTAACCTTTTGCTGTTGCCTTTTAGTCAGGTCAGCGGCTGCATCCCTTCTGTGCTGACACTATTCAACAAACACTGGCAACTGCTTTTAAGCAAACACCAAATGGAGCAGGACAGGAGGGAGGGGAGAGGGACCATTGAGAAAATGAAGATTCCCCCCCACGACCCCAACCCTCACTGTCCACATGTTCCACATTTCTTTCTCCATTTCAAGTCTCTCTCTTGAAACTAGGAATGTGTCTTGCCATGTATTTGCCCCTGGAAAACAGCCAGATCTTTGGTCTGGATTCCATCAGCTCATTTCCCAGTTTCTATGAGACTGCATTTGAGAAATGTGGGTCTATCTCAGTCCACTGGCAAGACTGGTCATCAATCAATGTATGAAAACATGAGGTCTGACACTGGGGACCAATCCACTTTTCGAAATGCAGCATTGCTTTAAAAAAAATTATAAAGAAAGCAATCATGGATGGGCACTAGTGCAGGTTTCCAAGGGCACGACTATTCCAGCAATTATGTGCCACTGCAAACATCTCAAAATCCAGTATGAAATGAAGCATAAATCTCAAGCAGCATCACTCTCGTGCGAGGCAGTAAACCCCCTGCTGCGTTTGCAGACTCACTGCTGCTTCACTTCACCCATGCCCACATCTGGGGTTTTACACTTACATCTCGTGACTGTGTCACAACTGTAAATTCCAACCACCTGTGCGCAGATTTCTTTATTACACTCATAAACACCACCGAAGGGGTTGTAGCTTTTACCTTTATCCTGCTGCCACTAGCACGATAGAGAAAATAAATCCTGCCCACAAGCTCAAGAGAGAACCAAGGTAAAAACTTCCTTCCCAGGGGCTCAGTTGCTCTCCACAGTGTTGGGGAATTTTCAGCCGCTGCTGATGCTACAAAGCAATTCCCCAGCTCCCAAACGTCACGTTTAGGAAATGCCCTGCTATCTGCAGGATCTTGGGCCAGGGCTGCTGACGGCATCAGTGCAGAATGTGTGACTGAGCCCCGCTCCAACACCCAGCCACCACGGCGTTTGTCAGCCAAGCTCCCGTTCCAGCGGGCCTCGCAAAATCCCCATTCTTGAGCGAGAATGGGCGATGCCTTTCAGGCTGGTAGATTAGCTGGTGAGTCTGTGGGAACGGCAAAGCACTGCACCTGCCTGAAAAATGGCACCAGCTCAGCACAAGACGTTTCCAGAGGGGAAAGTTAATATATGGGAGGAATGCACATAAATCCTGTTATTTCTTAATGGGATTTGGGAGCTTATTTCTCACCCTGTGCTTTGAAATGTATACCACAGCCTATTCTATTAATGAATTTAAGCACAGTGATTTTCTTATCAGCAGGAATCATTCTTCACTGAGGTTTGAAGGGTTCTTTTGGTGGAATTTTTTAATGCAAGTGTGAAAAATTAATATTATGCTTGAATACCAGTTCGGATGTTAACAAGCTGTGTCCTGGATAAGCTGCTCTTGTTCTGTCCCTGTTGTTTTTTTCCTAACTTCAGTTTCAATTTCAAGAAACGTGGAATCATTTATTTGCTGGGGGTTTTTTTATGGTTTAGGTAGTGGCTGGCTAAAAATGGAAAGATGAGGCCTGCATTTCCAGTTCAGCTGTGTGAATGAGTTGACACGAACTTTCTTTTACTTAAAACAAGCAACATTTGCAAAGCTTTTTCCACCTCAGTTGGTACTGATGGGTACCAACATCTTTTGGGGTTTCCTGGCCTCTCTCTGCTGCCACTGGATGGGGTTCAGTCAAGGCTTTGGAAGCACACAAATGAGTTACAGGAATTTTCTGCCTTAGCAGAAATTTCAAAGGCCTCTGGACACTGCTCCTTTGACTACCAGTGTTTGTTGGAAAGCAAATTACACTTCACCTCATTTTCACTTTCACAGATCCCTCCCAGTTCTGACTAGTTCAGAATATCCTGAGTTGGAAGGGACTCATAAGGATCAAGTCCAACTCCTGGCTCTGCACAAGACTGCTCTAAGAATCCCTCCATGCGCCTGAGAGCATTTTCCAAGCACTCCCTGTGCTCTGGCAGGCTTGGGGTCCATGGCCACTGCCCTGGGGAGCCTGTTCGGTGCCTGACCACCCTCTGGGTGAAGAACCTTTTCCTGATATTCCCAAACATCTCCTGAGACAGCTGCAGCTGTTCCCTGGGATCCTGTCACTGGTTGAATACTTCCCGTGCAATAGACCTATGCTGGATTCACCCTTCACAATTTTGAGCTTCCTCAAAAGTTCCTGAAGGCAAACACCAATGAAATTTAAGATGAGATTAGCTCAGCTCCAGCTCTATTTTCAATGATGGGTTTTCTTCCTATGCCTTGGGCTCCCAAGAACTGTGGGAAAGGTCGAAAGTAGTGGACTCTCACAAGCAAACATCTGTTGTGTACAAACACTGAGTTAAAGAGTGCATTCCCTGGGTTTCACTTTAGGATCAGTTTTTAAACCTCAGCTCTGGCTCTATCTGCTACAGCCAAGAGAACAAGGATATGTGACATTTTTCTATCTAATCTTTCACGTAAACTAAAGCCAGGGCAGGATTTACGGAGGCTTCATTTCTTGACCATAAGGATTACATGTTATGTTTCATCACAATAAGATGCCTCTCTGTCCTGAGAAGAAAATATTTCTTCTCTTATACCTTTCTGTGACTTTGAAGGACATTACACTCCATAACTCCAGTGGCAGCAATGAGAGGTGGAGACCTGATCTTTCAGAGCAGCTGTCTCTGGGGATTTAGGCCAAAACTTCACAGCTTGGGCTGACCTCTGCTAAGGAGGAAATATAGAGCATGACTGCTCAACTGGACACCAACCCCTGGCAGACACCATCCTCTTCTCAGCACAGAGAAATCCTTTATTTCATCATCTCCTTCCACAGGCACGTTCATAATAGAGCTGTCTGTGCCCTTGGGACAAGCAAGGAATTCCCTGTGATGGATCAGGGCACAGCTGGCACTGCCCCCTCGGCAGTGTGGAAGCTGCCCCTGCAGCAGCAGCAGCAGCAGTGCCCACCAGGCCCTGCTCACGTCAGGCACTGGCTTTGCCTGCGGCTGCTCATTCAGTGCAGGGGAAGGGAACAGAAGTCTTTTTGTGCTGGAGAATGCGGGGTAGCCTAATGGAGGGGCTGACAATAGGAGCCTTTTCATGCAGCAGCCTCCTTGCTTGAAGAAAAGGTAGGGATCCTGTCCCTTGTGCTGGCATCAGCAGTCTCTGGAGAGGCCCTAATGTGAGCCCTGGGAAACCAGGAGTGGTGAGGAGCTGCCTCCTGCTTCCCCAGACAATCACAGCAGCAGCTGCCAGTCTGCAGCATCCAGATTCCCTTGATACCTGGGATCAGACATCTGCCTTGTGCAGTGCCTGCCACACGAGCCAGATGTGCCAGCACACCTCTCACCATCACCAGCCCACTTGCAGAATACTGGAAGATAAAAGGTGAGAAGGGGTGCTTTTTGCGGTGCTTCTTGAATTGATTAACAACACAGGCCCCAAACTATTCTTCAGCAGCAAGGAGAAAAATAAAGTCCATATAGACAGGAAATCTTCAAAGAAAAAAATTACAACAAATTTTAAAAGCATCACAGAAGATGTCCCCACGCCTCTGGTTCTCATGACTCTGCCAGCTTCAGAGAAGCCTCCCTAATGTGAGCACGGGCTGTGGGTTTTGTGCCTGCAGCAGGGTTACAGTTCCCAAACTGTCCCTTGTCACACCAAGGGATACAGGGGACAGATGCAAAGGAACTTTGCCTGTCAGTGCACCAGGTAGTTTTGTTTTGTTTACGGGACTCTGGGCATTCCAGAGGGGAAAGCCACGAGCTGCTGGTACTGGGAGAACACTGATTCCCAGGGTTTGGAGCAGAGACAGGGCTGAGTGCCTGTGGACCAGCTGGGTACAGAATGGCATTTTGAGTTTTGTTTTGTCAAGAATGGTGGAACAATTCTCACTGCACGTCATAAAGTGCTCTAGGAGCTCTCTCAACCAAAAAAGCCAGAGAAGCAGCACAGGCAGGGGAGCCAGGTGCAGCTCCTGCAAGCACTGACTGCTGTTCATTGCAGCAGCGCTTGGATCAGGCTCCAGACAAGGTTTAAACACCTCACAAGAATTCTGGATTATTTCTCAGCCTCTGTCCCAAACAATTCCCATTATTATTAAACTTTTATTGCTTCCTACATCCCTGCTGAGAGCTAAACCTCAGAGTTTGTGTCATGCTTTTGGCATGAGGTCCCTGCAAACGACCTGCCCTTTTGAGTGAAGGGAAGCCATGAACTGCAGCACAGCATGTGAAAAGTGTTCCCACACAGCCACGATCTCAGGGAGAACGCTTTGGATGCTTTAATTCCTAGGCAAGAGAAACAACTCCTTTGTTAGTATTGTCAACACGGAGCTCAAAATAAAAGGGCATTTCAGAGGCCTACAACAGCCAGAACTGTTCCAAAGGTTTGTGTAGAGAGGAGAAACACACCACAGAAATACCTCTCCTGGCTCCAAAACGGTTGAGACTGATTAACATTAATTACCTTAGGTTAAAAATTCCTAGAGAAAACTGAGAGGGAATGAAACCTTCTGTTACCAGTTTGCCTTTACTGCCTGTAACAGTCAGGGCTTTCATTTTTGCATTTTTTGATCTTGCAGCTACGAGTGAGCCAAAAAAGTAATTTGGAAATAGAAATCTGGGTTTTCTTCTGCGTATTATCATGATTTTGAAGCCACAGAATATTGGATTCTAATTAAACACTTGGTATCACCTGCAATCACTTTGGCAGTTGTTATTGAAATTCTATTTCCAGATGAAGAAAACACTTGTTTAATGAAATTTCCACTGCAAGCAAATCTCCCCACATCGGGCCAAAATTACAGGCTTCTAAATCGCTGAAGAGGCATAATAAAAAATCAGAAATTTATCTGTAGGACCCAAGATCTGCAAACAGAGGAGTGGAGGTCACTTCAGGGAATCTGACTTGTACTAATTTTGAAGCCTTAGTGACACATTGAGGACACTGAGGACACTGAGTTACTTTTTAAGCACAAATGTGTTTAAACTCCAAAAACAAAACAAAACAAGCAACTATCCTGTTTTTTAAAAATGGAAAGTAATTAAAAACTTGAGAACCTTCTTGACAAAGGATTATTTGACAACATGTCATTGACTACATTTAATACCACAGAATCAACATAAAAGGGAAAATACACGGTATTAATTTGCTCTTTTTGGGCACTGTCCCATGGCTACCCAGGGACATCCTGGTGCTCCTTTAGGTACTGAGTTTTGGACATTTCCCTGAGGTGCAGCACAAAAGGAATACGGAACTACCTTTTGCCATCCTTCCATGCTGGTACAACAAAAACACATGCTGGGAGGATTCCACAAAGCTTTATTCTGAGGCTTGTCTCAGGGAAAAATGTGAGTCAGATGTAATAAATTTATGGTGTGCTCTCACCTCCAGCAAAATAAACAATGAATAGGCCTGCCTGGAGGACTTGGAATAAGCTGCCATGAAACTCTTTCAGTGTAGGGGAAAAGGAGCAAGATTAGCATAAAGAATCTGTGTGCTTCAGCCACACAAATTCCCCTTAGCTGCACACCCAACATTTCTGAGGAGCTGAGTTAGGCTGGGTTGCACGATGTGGCTGAGACAGCAAAGCTTTACTACTGGTTTTAACTGGGAGTTTGCCCATCTGTGCCCACGTGGGCACTCAGCCACCTCCCCCCTCCAAATCAGCCTGTCCTGAGCACAACAGGTCTGGACAGCAAAAGGGATCTGACTCAAAGGCACCAAATCATTTGCTCTCATTTGGAAGGCAATACACTGAAAATATATTAAAGGTCTGGTAGCTAAACTGGATCTCTAAACCAGCACCTTCCACCAGCTGAGAATACAGCCCTGCTTTTTGCACTTACACTCCCAACTGTTGCTTCCCTCACTGTGGGTAATTCCTGGGCATGTCACTGGTGGAGAAATGTGTCGTTCCAAGGGCTGCCCAGGACTGTGAGAACCAGTTTTTGTGCATGTGGGCCTTGTGTAAATTTGCTCTTGTTGGTTTTGAACTTGCATTACAGTTTGGTGTGAAGGTGAGATACATCAGTAGCCTGGGTGCCTAGCAGTTCCTGAGGGGTCCTGTATTCACACAGATGGGTTATCTCTCTGCTATTCCATAACAATACATCAGTGCTAGTTTGTTTTAAGTCATGTTTCAAGCTGTCACGGGCACTAGCTTCGATATTTGTTGAAATGTCCACTCTTATTTACTCTAAGACCATTTAGCACCACTCTGTCAGTGCAAACAGACAGGTAAGTAGACAAAAATATAATTATTTGCCAACAGAACAGGGAGCCAAAACAGAAAATAAAACTTGTTAATTATGAAAAATCAGAAATTAAAAACTCACATCCACATTTCATGGTTTTTATATGTGGTACTATTTAGAAGTGTTGCTGGATCATTCCCAGTGCCTGCATCTTCAATGGTCTCTTTTAACCTAAAACCTTCTGTGATTCTCTAAACGCTCTTGTATAGAATTAAACCTGTAACATAATTCATCATTTCCCCACAGCTCCTCATTACTTCACAGTACACTCAGGCGATGAATGCTGAATTAACTAAATGACTAATATGCAATTAATTCTGAAGAGCTCATAGTGAATTGAAGCACCAGAGGAATTTCTCAGTTGAAACTGGAAACCAGGAAACGGGAGCTGCCTGAATTCCAGAAAGCAGAGCTTTCACATGCAGCCATTCTCCAGCTCTGCATCACCCATGCATGAGCAAAACACTGAAATGCTGATAGCACAAACCAAGCAGGAGAAAAAAGGGAAAACCCAACCAAAAAGAAAACCCAGCATATTTTTGCAGTGTTGTTTCAGAAAAGGCAGGCACAAGTCATACAGCTCCCAGTGGCACTATGCACACTCCAGGAATGTTTGACATTAAGGGGCCTGGTTGTTGTGGAAACCAAATCCCATAGATTAATTAATGTTCAGCAGCCAGAGCCATCTCCCATCCTCTGTGTCTCCCTGCCCCCAATTAAAAAAAAAAAAAGAAAAAAGGGGAAAAAAGGGGGAGTGCGATTTTTACATCACATAGCAAAAAGAAACTTTTTCCTCACAGCTGCAGAACTAGGCCAGGAGCAGTGAACAGCCTGTGTTAGTCGCAAGTGTTTTTAAAATAAAAATTATAACATCATTTCAGTAAGGCTGCTTTTGCTGTCTGTGGCTATGCCAAACTGTCTCCAAGAAGGTCCTGCAGGAAAGATGATTGTGTGAAATTTCTAAAATCCCTTTATGATGAAAGGACTGTAATGGGTGCCCCCTTCTTTTTTTACTGTCAACATGTAAATGTAGTAATCACAGCTAATTTACTTCAGTGACTGACAGTCCTCATGTGAATGTGTTTGCACAGGGAGTTGCAAGGGGATTTGAAAATTTGCAAAGGATTTGAACAACATTGATTCTGAGTATCAGCATTTTCTTTTATCTGCTGCTGGTTCTGATCCATCAAATTCCCCACATACATCCCAGTTTGCAGGAGGAAGCAAGATTGGACATAAGTCTCTCTGTGCACTGGTAGCTCGACATACACACTATAAACACAGAATGCACCAGATTGATGATACAGGACATTTCACTAGAGGTGAAATTTCAGAATTACCTATAGCCTATTTGCAGAATGCTTTCAGGGCCATAGGTCAAACATATTTTGGATATTCAAAGATTTAAAGTGATGCTTTTGAAAACCCACGGTCTTCAGCCCCTGCATCTTGTGGTGCCTGGGTAACAGACCGGTTCTGATGAGAATGAGGAATTCCTTCTCCCATTTCCCCCCCCCCAGAATACCCTTGTGAGCTATGCTACTAGTTGCCTGTTGAAAATACCCAACGATTAAATAATAAAAATCTTGAAGGTACCTCATACTTCACAGATATTTAGTAAGTAGGGTGAGAAACCACTAGCACAGCACAATATATACACTTACCAAACAGGTGCAAGTAGTTCCTGCACTGTTTCACATTCCTAATTAGCCAACATTCCACCGTGTGACTGAAAGCACTCACTTTGTTTTACCTCAGGAGTGCTGCGGATGGATATGCCACGACTTCACGACACAAGATCACTTCACCAGAGCCCCCTACTCCCTCCCATCAACAGCAGTGAAATAAATACAGCCAATTTCTGTTTCCTGTGGGACAAAACCTGCACTTGGATAGCTGAACAATGCCGAGAGCTCTCCTGTGTTTCTCAAATAGACAGTCCTGAGCAAAGCTGCTGACTTGAACAGGTGCTCAGCACTTAAAACCCAAGCCAAGTACAAGAGCTATAACATTTCAGTGTTACTTGCCCCTGAGTCGGGCACCACTCCCAGCTGGCTTGCATGGCATAGAAACCAAGAGAAGTACCTTTGAGATGATTAATGGCTGTCCGTGCTCCAGCCCGCCCTTCAGCGTGAATCCCCATGGAGCCCCTCCGTGCAGCAGTGCCTCCAGGTAGATGTATCTTCCCTTGTGGGTGATGCTGCACTCTGACGGGGATATGCTGGTGTTAATGTTGTCTAACATCCTCGTCTGTTCCTAATCACATACTCAGGCAAACACAAAACCCTCTCGGGCAGTCACAGAGGGAGCAGGCTGGAAATCCGAGTCCCCAGAAGTCCACCACAAGTCATCCCTGATTAACAGAAACAAGAAGAGCCTGAGGTGGCAAGTTCTGCTTCAGAGCTGGGAGTCCAAGGTGATGGGTTAAAAACAGCCCCATCAACGTTTCACCACGCTGCTTCTCCCTCAGGATTTTAGTTTCAGCACTCAGCTCTCCCCAGTCCCAGGTACTCTGGGCATGAGAGAAATAAATCTCAGTAAAGATTTCTCTTCAGCAGATCAAAACTCTGCTTTTCAAGATGGGGGCAAAGAAAAAAAAAAAAAAAGAAAAAGAAAAAGAAAAAGTTTATGGATTTAAAAGCCTCTAGCCGGTAAATTGCCAAAATCCAAACGAATGCTTCATTTGTGATTGATTATCAGTCTTTTCTTCCTTTCTGCATGCGATTTACCATTACAATGGCCTTTTTGCCTCAGCCCACTGCACTAAAAGAATGGAAGCGTCTTCTGCCTCTCAGCTCTCAGTTACTCTGTTCGCCTACTTCACAATTTTCTGACTTGTCAAAAAAAAAAAAAAAAAAAAAAAAAGGCGGGGGGAGGAGGAGAGAGCAAGTCCATTCCTAAAACCCTTTAGAGGGGTTTAAAATGTGAAATAACTCCATACTTATTGGATTAAAGGGTGAAAAAGAAGCTACTGGGAAAACTGGAGAAGCAGGTGAAATGAATCCTCTGGGAAAAACGTTAAGGCGATAGCTGAACTCTTTTCATTTTCGGTGCTCTCCCCGATGAGCTGCCAGAGCTGCAGCAGCTACTGCTGCTCTGAGGGAGGGTGAGGAAGTGAGGGGGGAGACAGAGAGAGAGAGGTGGATTAAGGGAAGTAAGGCAGTGCTGCCCAATTGTGCACATCAAGCACGCAATTATAAAATGCAGTGTGCAAAAGCTGGGGCTCACCCTTTTATTATGGCCCCGGAAACCACCATCTTTCTATTGTCCCTGCCAAGGAATTGTAACAATCCCAACTGCCAGTTGCTGAAAACACAATGGACCTGTTCCAAATCAGCTCAGTGGAGTACTGCTAATAATTCTGCTCTCATAAAGTGCTTTTCCTCTGCATGGAGCATACCAGCTTCCCAGGACATGCTTCTTTTCCCCATTTACATTGTCAGAAAAGGCTAATGCTTTCCCAATAAATGGAATAAGAAATGACACCAAAAAGTCTGGATACTTTTATTAAGGCAGGCAGTTTCCTTCTGTGGAACATGTGGATGTGGGTGCATCTGCTCTTCCTTATGTGCATGTAGATTTAGAGACTTGGGTCATCACTTCCCATATGTCACAGCACGTGTCACTGAAGGTGTGGAATATCTTACCTGATTTTTAATTGGATCTCAAACAGGATAATAGGGAGAGGAGGGCAGAGCCCACTGCCCTTCCTGTTGGCAGAGCTGAGGAAACACATAGTAGTGTCTCTACTCCCCAGCTTTTGACCTCACCATGCCTGGCCTGTGCATTATTTCTCCTTTGGGTTTTGAAGCTCTCAGAGCCTTGTGTTAACAAAATAACAGTGGAGGAAAAGCTTTGGAGCTGGGACTCTAAACCAAGGAATCCTTGCATTTGTCCATGCCATCCCATTCCCATTCCATTCCCTTTAAGATGTTACAGGTTCCCAGAGCCTTCTATTTGCCCCATGTGTCCCAGGTTTCAGGGATTACAGGAAAGAGGCCCCTCGCTTTATTTTTCATGGTAGATGATTCCTCAGTCCTTACACTGAGCTTTTCCCCCCCAGCTTCCCTCCCAGGGGTGAGCGTTCATTAGCCTCACATCCTGATCAGGCTCACGGATTGCTATTATCCAGAACTCAGCCTTTAGCCTGACTCAAATCAGATTTGTGAGGTTTTGCACTGCTAATGTTTCAGTGTGAAAACCCTCACTGCAAGCCTCCACAAAGAGCGATTCATTTCCCTTCCAGAGACGGGCCAAGGCTCCGGGAGCTCTCCTGGGGCCGTGCCTCCTCCTCTCCACAGCCAGCAGGGCTAGGTGAGGCTGTGTAAGGACACACCAGCCTGTGCAGGCTGAGGCACCCCTCTGCATCACATCCATTTCCCATATAGAACCTTTGTCACCACACCTGTCTGCACACACCACGTTTCCAGGGAGAGCTGCATTTCTACGGGGCTTGCTGCATCTGATCATTAAAAGTTATCAACAGATTTCTGAGAGACAGTTTTACTTCTCCTCCAGCACTGTGGTTCATTTCAAGTGCTGAATCCAACATCATGTTTGCCAAAAGCTCCATCAAATTTGTCACCATTTCCAACTAAGGAAAAAGGTTTGATCAATCATCCAAAAAGGGCTGCCAAATGCTGTGCTACTTCCCAGGGGCTCTTATTTCACACAGGAGTTCCTCTCAGGACAGAGCTGAGATAATCCTTAATGGGATGCAACCCGGACTCAGGAAAGTGCTTTCCACACAGAACAATAAATTTGAAATTTTGCACAGTTTTGGTGTAAGGGAAAGTAAATTTGGAAGAGTCATGTCAGAACCCTTTCCCTAATCGAGCACTACACTGTAAAGCAGGAAAAATCACCACTGATTTCACTTCTCAGAGGTCCCAATCAAACCCTGTATTTATCATCAATCAAGGCAGCTGGTAACTGCTGTCTTTTCCTAAATTCCTTCAAATATTCCAAGTTTCTTTCGCAGATTAAGTTCACCGGAGCAACACTGCCCCCATCTGCTGAAACCAGAAATTGTCACGGTTTAAGTGATCCATTTACACGCTAACATTTCCTTAGTTGCTAGGCATTTCCTACACTTTTCCCTTTCAAAAACGAAGCAGCATCTGTCCTGAGTGCTCAGAGTGCCCGATCTAATCAAAGACAGGAAATTCAGCTCATTTTGTACGCGCTTGTTACTGCCCTTTTTGCAGAAGAGCTAAACAGTAGGCTTAGTTTAAATCTACCTGCTGCTTAGTTCTGTCCTGTAAGCTGAGGCAGACTCACAGCTTGTCTCTAAAGAGAAGTTTTGTGAAATAACGTGGGCCCTCCTACCTTTCACAGAGAGTGACTTGCTGACAGCCACACAGGAAGCATGAAAAGCCTGAGAAAGGAATGCTCCTTTCCCCCGGTTTCATCCCTGAAGAACTTCTCTTTTCCTTCCAGAGAGGGCTCTGTGTAAGCTGAGGAGCATCAGAAATTTCAAATAATGGACATCCTTCAGGCACCAGTGGGCCCAGCTTCTTCCTCTCCCCAGGAGTCCCGAGGGCATTCACCTAAATCTGCAGTAGGATGGAACAAAACACAAGTGTCAAAAGACACAGTTCTCCGGGACCCCTTCAGGAATGAACCATTCCCTCCTGGGGTAGCAATTCTCCTGGAAGTTCATTATATTAAAAAAAATTAAAAATCAAGAATAAATGAATAAAAAATATCTCCTCAGCTCTGGAAAATGTCAGTCTGGCATCTAAAAGAAGAAATAACAGGAGAGAAAATGTTGAGGCTCTGCATGGTATCAAAGGAATTGCAATCATCAACTAATGTTCAAAGGTGTTTCCAGAGGAAAATTCCTGGGGCTACACAGGGAGCCTCCACTCAGATTCCCAGTTGGATTTGAGTTCATCTTCCTTCCAAACGACAGATTAAGCTTGTCTGGATAAGCCTGAGGTAAAAATGTGAAAAATCTGACAGTGGAAGGGCAAAAGAGATCTGAGAGTGAAAGAAGAGAAACGGAAGTAACCTGTGATACCAATTAATCTACATCTTTTTGGTGTTGGAAAAGGCACTTGTCTTTGAAGTCTGAAAGGAAAGAATTTTCTTTGGGGAATAGGAAAGAGATTTTCCATTTAATATTGCCTCTGGCACAGAACTGCTGTGGGTTGCTCAGTTCCTCAAAGCAAACTGGAAAGCAACAAGTCAAGGTAAGGAATGGAGCCATCCCTCCAAGGAGAGCACAAGTGCTACCCCAACTGAAGGACGTGAACCCAGGGCATTTGAACTCAGAACTGCAGGTTTTCCCTTTGCATCTGAATTTTCATCCATCTGATGTCACCACTCTGCTGAAAACAGAGCTCGAATCAGGACCCAGAGTCATCACAGTGCAACATCACAACTGTACAATGTTCCCATCCCAGATAAAATGATTGCTAAACAGTCCAAGCCACTATCAGAGCCTTTAACCAACTCTGAAGGGGCTGGTGGGTATGGCCCAGGTATTTGAGAAGTGTCTGCTGGCATAAATCAATCCATTCTTCTGAAGATCTATCCCCCCTGCACAGCTCACCATCCTCTCTCTGGGAGGAATGGATTCTTTTAAACACATGCACTTTATATTTGCATCTCCATGCTTTTTCAGAGGTATTCCCAAATAGCAAGAAAGTTACACAGGAATTTGATCCTAAGAGAGTGACAGGGGCGGCTGGGTGCCCATCCAGATTCCCAGGAAACAAGGGATAAAAAAAGACACCTGCAGTCAAGACAGGTGGTGTTCTGCAAAAAAAATCACCTTGCCAGGATCCCGATGGGGAAAAGATATCAAGTTTCCTGCTGAAGCCAGGCTTTGAATGACACTTGGGGGAGAAATCCAACCCTGGGTACGGCGTTACTGGCTCTCCCTCATGCACATGATGGGCTCCTGAGGGAGGAACTTGTTGCCAAAGTTACCGAGTCAGGTGGAGGGGCTGGAGGAAGGAGCAGGTGACTCCCAAGAGGTTTTGGAAGGTGGGTTGCCAGCCCGCAGCACAGCAAAAATAGGAGTGAAGGTGGGGTGATAAGTGCCCTCCTTTTTTCCTAGTCCCACAGTAAGGAGCAAAACCTCAGTGCACTATTCAAAATCCCGGAGAAACAAATCTGCCAGAGGTGCAGAGATGCAGAGTTTTAACGCTTTGTTAACACCTGGGACTGTTGGAGAATTAAAATCACGCTTGAGAATATCGTAGCGCTTCAGGATATTGTAGAGTATTTTATTTACATAAACACTTATTTGCCTCTTATACCTGTGGATAAGAAAAATCTTTTTGTTGCTGCAATAAAAGTCCTTTCCCCAAGCTGTTTTCCACTTGGGATTGCAGTGCAGCAAGGAGAGTGGAGACGAGAGGCCTGTTTGCAGCTGGTTAATCCTCACTTTTCTATAGTAGTCCAAATAAGACCACTTTTCTCCTTTTATCTGTCTTTCAGCACTAAGTGGATGGTTTTTTCTCTAGTAAATGAAAATGATGTGGTACCCTTGAGCAACGGCTGTGTGTTTTTCATCTTAGCCAGATATTTAAATAAATCAACATACCTATCTGTCTCTTGAGTTTCCTCAGACTTAATCTCTCCAGCTGAGGATTTGGTTTGGGGCCCAGTTCATTCACTTGTTCCTGAAAACTTGTATCAAGGTGGTCTTTTGAATAATCTGAAATGAGAGACAGCCCATGGACACCTGTGTGTTCCTGAAATAAGAGACCCAAAATGGCACAGTCAGACATGTAATTTCTTATGAAGTGATCACCTCTTGACTATGCACCCTCTCCCTCACTTTGAAAATAGCAGGGAACACGGAAATTTGTCCCCTCTGGCAAGACTGGTGTAAAAATATAAATATAATTATTCCAGTTTTTACTACTGAACTGGAATTAGGGGAAGATGGCTTTGAATCTTTTGCTTTTGACCCTCTGGGATTTTCTCTGGCGGGAGAGTCCTCTCACCCCGACTTTTGCCTTCAGTCAGCTGAAACGGTCACCCCTCCAAAATGTACCACCTTACTGGCCAAATATCAAATGGAAAATGATCCAGGCCCTTTCCCTACCCCCGTGAGAGGATTTCTACCTCCAGCCTCAAGCACGGCATCGCGAAACCACCTTGGACCCCCGCGCACAAAATGGCGCCCCCGCCGTGAGGGGGCAGCGGCCATGTTGGGGCTGAGGGGCTCGGCGCCGCAATTACCGCTGAAGCGAACGAGCGGGTGCCGCACGAGCGGCCCTTTGCTCAGGATGGCCCCATCCCTCTGGGGAGCAGGAGTGAGGCGCGTGGCGGCTCTCCTCAGCGCAGGTTGGGTGGGCAGCAGCGCCCTGCGGAGCCGGGAGCGCGGTGTCCCGGAGCGCTGAGGGTGCGGAGCTGCGCCCTCACGGCTCGGGCAGGAATGGCGGGAAAGCGTCGGGATCGTTCTCCCTCAGGGCGGGCGCTCCGGGAGCTTCGGTGCTGCCGCGGGAGACCTGAGGGGATTTTCTCCTCTGCTCGCCCTTCTGGCCCCTCACGGTTGGGCTGTGCACCAAGGGCTCCGCTTTTCTCCCCGCTGTGGCCACAGGAAGCACCCGCGGCGTGGCTGTGGCAGCTTTGTTGGAAGCCTTAAGCTAAGCAGCTACGGCGAGGGCTGCGGTGCGGCCACAAGGGCTCCGGAGCACGAGGCACACGGGAAAATCCAGATCAACTGAACAAGAAAAGTGTCAGTATAATCTGATTTAAAACTCCCAGTGAGTGACTGATTTTTGTCTCTTTCCTTCTCTTTTTTGTCTCCTTTCTCTTCATTCTCATCTAAATTTCTCTCTTTCTACTTTTCCTCGTCTTTTCCTCGTCTTTTTCCTCTTTGCTTTCTCTTCTGTCTGCATCTGGGTTTGTCCTGACAAAACAAACCGGGAGATTTAGAAAAGGAACACCTCCCCCCTAAATACCTTTAAGTCTTCCTGCAGTTTTAAAATTAGATGGGCAGAATTAATTTTTTTATGTAAAATTGGCTCTTAATAGATTAGAAAGTAAATACACATCTTTGTCTTCACAGGTGCTGTTCCAATGAACAAGAATATCCAGGAATTGAGGTAGTACAAAGGATTTCTTTGCTATTAAAAAATTCCTGTCCCTGCTAGGTGTTATTATATTTTTTCGTATTTTCTTGTGTAAGTTTTTTGCTCTGCCGCCCACTTGAGTTATACAGTAACCCCTTCAAAGTAAAACTATCCATAGCTTGATAGTTAATAACAGAACATGGGAATGACTAAATTTATGACAAGTGAAAGAAGTTACTATTGACAAGAGGAAATTACAGCCAGTGTTTTCTTCTGGGAAGAGAATTGAGCAGGTAAGAAATGAGCACGGGGTGGCAGCACTGTCTTGTGAAGCTGGTGGAGACAGATCAAGTCTGGCTTTTGATTGTAGAGAAGAAAATGTTAAAGTAATCTTAATCTGAGAGAAGGCTTCTGCTGCTCCTACACTCCACTCTCTGCCCTATTCTTTTGGTTGCACAGTGCTTTTGTTTAAGTGAAGCACTGGTTGCACACACTGTGAACTGAAAAGGGGGAGATGCCAGAACCTCACAAATTCACTCAATACAGGGGAGAGACAAAACATCCGTGTGTTTGGCAGGCTGAGAATGAGGAGGCTGGGGCTGCTTCTCCTTTGATGTTTCTTATAGTTTCTAATTTCCCTACCCCAAACTTCCCGTAGAGAACAAGCCAGGACCCCAAATTTCGTGCATCCACATCAAGTCTGTCACCTGGAATCCACAGTTTGTCAGCTCCATTCTCAGGAGAAGTGAAGAGGATCCGTGAAAACAGGGTGTGTATAGATTTGCCTGTTAGCACTGGTGCCAGGGAAATTGAGTGTGTGGAGGAGGTCTGAAATGTTCCAAAGACAGGAGCAAAGTCTTTTGGTGAGGGATTGCTTCAGAAAAACTGCCTGGATAATAGGATAAATCACATTATCTTAAACTTTGCACATAAACTTCTTTAATAAACTTCTTTGTTAAATAGCCTTATAGACGGGTCCATCATCTCATGCACTGGCAGAAGCTGCTTCCTTTCAGAGAAAGCGAGCACTGCTTGGTACAAAATGTGTTTTTCTGGGGATTTCTGAATGTAGCCATGGTGTAGGAATAGTCTCCTGTGAAAAAAGGTTATTTTACCTTCCAATCTGCATTTAAGATGTATATAAGGGACTTCTGAAGAGCTCTGGATCAGGGTGGAAACCAAATTGCGCTCCAGAACCTCAGTTAACTCTGAAATGAAACTGAGCTTAATCACTAAAACAAGACAACACAGTTATGAGTACAGCCAGGAAATAACTCTGCTAGGACAAAAGAGAACATTTTGTGCTTCAGAACTAGGAACTAGGAGAAAACCAGAAGAAATTGAATGTACTGTGTGAGTAGAATGCTTTAAGATAATTCTTCATGAATATTTGCCTTTTTCTAGGTCCAAGATCTTGAGAATCATTTGCATCCAGCAGAAGCTCAGACAGACCAGGCACAGCATGGACAAAAATCTGGAAAACCAAATGACCAGATTCATCAGTTGTTGGTAAAAACAAATGATAGTATTAAAAAAACTTGCATTCAAAAAGCCTCTCCTTACTTCTGGTGTTCAGATTTGCACCTTGCTTGTTTCCCTTTCTGATTAACTTTGAGAATTATTTATAACTAGAAATTTGAATGAGTGAAAGACTCAAGGGCCCTTGCCAATAGCAACAAAGGGCATTCAGAGTTAAGCCTTAACTCTGTCATAAATTCAAAGCCACAGAAAATTATACAAATTATATAAAGATGCTGAGCTACCTCCACTTTAACCTCCCAATTTAGATCCCTTGGTCCTTTAACGCATATTTTGCAAGACTTAGCCAATATTCAGTCAGTAAACAGCAGCAGAAGTTATGATTAGCAGAAATGCCTGTTGGTAATTCTGTTTGGGCCACACTTTAAATTCATATTGTTGAAATGAATATCTCTGAAATGTGTGTGTCAGTGTTTTTAACGTTATTTACATTTTAAATTATCATTAAGAGCTAAAAAAAATCCTGAATTTATTTAGGAGGGAGATGGCTTTAATTTCTCATAGACTGAACTCCATGAAAAAGAGAGAGAATGAAGCCTAGAAAAAGAGCAGAACAAGAAATTTTGGGATCAGAACACAGAGAACAGCATCACCATGGAGCAGCTCAGGAGGTGAACAAGAGAAACCTGCAGCTGATGGAGAAGGCACTGAAGGGAATGAGGATGGAGTGTCACAGGCAAATGGAGTGCCAGGTTGGTGGTTTTGACTCTAAATCTCCAAAATGGCTTTTTGTACTTTTCCACAAAATTTAATGTCACCAGATCTACCAAACAAATTGTTGGGTGTGGTATTTTAGCTGTGAGCATGTCTGCAAGAGTGGTTGGTAAGTCAGAGGCCTTCACAATGCTTTAGTTCATGCAGTTTTAAATAAAAACATCATGAAGTTTGTGTTTATGAGCCAGTGAGTGCTGTGTCAAAATTCCTTCTGACAAAATAGAAACTGCCTTGACACTCCCCTTTTCTCCAAACTTCATCCCCCTCAAAAATGAGCTGTAATTAGATAACCTTCTTTGCATTATAAATAAAGATCCAGTTGATTCCTTGATTTTCTACCAAACCATAGGCTTGAGCTAACTCCTCCCACCAGGAAGTTCACTCTTTTCTTCTGTTTATGCTTTGCACTATTACCAGTTTCTGAATCACAGTACTTTATACTTTAAATGGTGCATATTGCTGCTTGCAGGAGTCAAATCACAATAAATTATTCATGTAATAGTTTTTTCCCCAACTTCACAGTGCAGTTTTATCACTTTAGCCTTAAGTGCTCTGAATTTCGTATTAACATTGCCAACTGTTTTTTTGTTGTTTTTTTTTTTTTTTACATCATTTTAACATTTTTCATTTCCCTTGTTTAAAAAAATCAATATTCTACTTAGCTATTTAGTTGGGCAATGCCCCTGGAATTCTAACAGCATTCAGTTAGTAGGGCAGAGGAGGATAATAGTATAACATTACCACTGCCCATGAGTAATTCTCTGGTGAAAAGCAGCTGCCAAAAGGCTGGTGTGAGCTGCAATGACCTGGGTGAGATGAGTGTCCATGCCAGAGCAGAACCAGAAATACCAAGTGTTGCTGAGAAGCAGCAGACAGGCAGCACTCTGAATTCCCAGCTGAGGACACTGGTTATTTCTCAGACAAGAAATACAGGATGTGGTAGTCCCATGCAGGTCAGCATCTTCAGATGAAAATTCCAGACAGGGAATTTCATCCTCTTTTGTGAGAAGGCATTTGAGTGCTCCTGGTGGGGCTGCTACAAGAGAGTGGAAATGATGTTGGTATGCTGCACCTGGTAAGGTTATTTATTCTTTAGAGCCATCAGATCCAATTCTACTGCACCCTCTTTGCCTGGAGTTTCTTTCTTTCCCCAAACTGGGGTTTTAAGTAGTGGTGTCCACACATCTTTGTGGTTATTTTATTAATTATGTATCTCACACATAAGTGATTTTATGGAAGCAGAGTGCAAAGGATGAGAAAGAAGCCAGAATAGGTGAGATTGAGGCCAGGCTGAGGGAACTGGAAAAGGTTCAGCTGCTCAGCACATGCATGGAGAGGCTCCAGGACTGAAGGATGCAAAACTGGAACAAGGTGAGATCCTGCAGGAACTCCAGGCTGGCCAGAGGGAGCTAGCTGGCCTTGCAGGTAGGGAGCCTCAGCTCAGCTCCCACAGCTGCTAATTTGGGCTGGTGTTAAAAATAAAAGAGCAGGCTGCTGGCTGAATCCAAATATGGCTGCTGGTGCAGCGTGAGGTTCCTGCCAGCACAGGATGGTCACATTGTTCCAGGGAACTGTGTCATGGTGTGGGATTCTGGCACTGGAGGTGAACATAATCTTTATGGCCCGTCTCACTATGGGCAAAAAATCTGTGAAACTGCCTGGGTCAGGAGATGGAAACAGCAGATCTAGTAAATCACAGAATAGCAGCTTGTCCCTTTTTTTCAGGAGCGGTATGTAGGAGCAGTGCTGGATCCCATTAACCATCTGTGGTCAAATTAGAGTGAAACTTTGTGTTGTTGCAACTTTGCTTCAACGTTATTAAAAGCTGATGCTTTAGCTTCAATGCTTTCACAACTGATGTGTGGGAAACCCCATCAAGATCTATTATTTTAATACCTAGAGATGTGTAAAATTCTAAAAATAAAAATACTTCTGACATATTTATCATTTACAATTTCTAAAAAGGAGGATCTGGAGCCAAAGCAGCCACCAAAATCTAAAGACATTCTCAGTTAAATGTGCATGGCAGCTGGCTGGATGCTGCTGGTGATGTGCTTTGCTCTCTGCACACCCCTGGACCCTCAGGAAAAACCCCTTGGGAGCACTGCCTTTACCACAAGTTGGAGCAGATCAGTACTCTTAGTCTAGAGGAATGAAATTTTTTTTAAATTTTCACTTTCTCTCACCAGAGGCACATCAAGATTTGAAGAGGAATTGTTACAGAGCCTCATCTTTTTGCAAGATGAAATATCTCAGCTTCTCAAGGAGTTAGTTCAGGTATTTCTAAGATTACAAACAAAAATCTACAGAAGATTAATGTCTATAATTTTATAACTTGTAGTTGATGTTTTATCATAACCATTTATCATTCATTTTAGTGACAAAAATAATATGGAATTTCTACATGGGAGAGCATCCAGGAGCAAATTCCTAACACCAAAGATGAAATAATTTCTGTAGCTTCACATGTGCTGTGTCCTTTCAGATCTTTTTCTTTTTGTGTGTATAAAAAACAGTGGGAGAAGTAAAAAATCCTAGAGATTGTGTTAAGAGTTTGTTTTATGTATGAAATATTAAGTTTGAAGGTACTGATCTATAAGCAGTTTGCTTTTCACTTTTTTTTTTGCTGTAAATCACATTTGATAGTGAAAATAGATTTGTATGTAGCTCTTCTTACATTTAATCATTTGAATTTTCCTCCAAGCTGGCTTTCATTGATTTTTGATCAGTTTTATCCACATCATTTTTCTTCCTTTTGGTTTTGTGCACATACCTTTAGATCTAAATGAAATTCTAGTGTTGCTCTGATTTTTTCATTACAGAAAACATCAACTTTAATCTCTCATTTAAAAAATGCTGTAGCTATTTTCTTTATAGATTTTATATAAATATCCAGAAGTGACCTGATGTACCTCCGAGGTATTTTCATTAATTTCAGCCTCAAAACCTATAGAAGGCCACAAGTTAGTGCAGTCATTTTTCAGGAATATTTTTTGGTTTACTTCCTGATGTGGTGGTAAACATTTAAAGGAAGGAACAAAGGGTAGTTCCTTCTGTGAAATGCCTGCAGCATCAGGCATTCCCACTCTCTTTTCTCTGAGTTAATCAATTGATGCTTCTGAAGATAAAGAAGGAAAAAGGACTGATTTTTAATTTAGTACCGCAGTGGGGACCCAACAGGTTGCAGGAGCACTTGAGTCAAATGTTGCTTTAATCTTCTTGGTTCCTGCATCATGAGTTATTGTGCAAAATGTAGCAGCTCCAACACTTGAGACAGACTGCCTGGCTGATAGTCTGGTTTCCTAGCTGGAATGTGGAAAAGGAGGATCTGGTCTGACTCTCTCACTTGGACCCATTATGAAAGTGGGATTTGTTCCCCATATAAGCCCTGCTGAAACCAGTGTGTTCACATTAAAAATTACTTTTTTTTAAAAATGAAAATGGGGTAGCCAAGTGTTTCCAACCAGTTCCATCCCCAGATAGAGCAGAGGTCAGTAGGAACAGTGCTTTGAAGATGTGAAATGCTGAAAAATCCGGTTCTCAGCAGTGACAAATCCAGTTTTCACTGAAAGAAAGGGTTCTTTGAACCAGGCCTTTGCCTGGAGTCCTGAGCAGTGAAATGAGAATAATATTGCACTTCATGTCCAAGATGGCTGTGGCAATAAAGGGGTTTGCACCTGCAGCAAAGAGTGCCTGGCAAACACCCCCAGGTGCTGCTGTGTCTGTGCCCTGAGCAGCAGTACCTGGGGTCACAGCTTAAAAGGGACAAAACACGAGTCAAGGGGAAAAAAATGTGCATTTAGATGAGTTGAGGTAAGAACTGACAACAGAGTGCCTTTGTAAATCCTTTTCAACTGAATTGTTTTTTTTTTTTTTTCAGAAGCCTTCCAAGCTGGACGTTTTAAAAGAAGAACCATTGCAGGATCTAAAGAGAATTCTTCAAGAATTAACAAATTCAGACAAATTCCCTCAGTGGATCTCAGCAGCCATGGTGGCAGAAAATTCCCTTTAACAACCATGAAGAATGCAGTGTAAGAATAATGGATTTATTTCTGTTGTGTGCTGTGTACTTACAGTGCCCTCTGAAACTGGGATCTGGCTCTTGGCCTGCTTCAGGAGCAGTGTAGGATGTGTTTTTGCAAGAATGTCAGGTTTACACATAAACTTGAGATAATTTGGAAGCTGCTGTTTGCCAGCTTCCTCAGATGCTTTATGTGGTAGGAAAATAGGTGACTACACTATTTGCCTTTAGTTCTCGCTTTTATTGTTGTTCAGAACTTCTTTCCTCTTTTCCTGAAATGTGTAAATATCCAAATGCAGGAAATTATTTTTTTACCAAACACATGATAAACGACAGCGGTACATGAAGCTGAAAAATCAATACAGCACAAATTCTGATGTTTCTAACCCCCAGAACATAAGGGTACTTCATGAAAGAAAGTGTAATTTGTGAATTTTGCTTAGGATTAAATCAAAACCGCAGCTGGGGAGGCTGCTACTGCAAGCACAGTGGAAAAGCATATTTTAAGAGAATGAGAAGTGCTTTCACTTAGCTGAGTAACCTGCTTCTTACAGTACTCATTTGAGGTTCACTTTCTGAGGCTTTTTAAATACAGCCCCAATCCTGAGCTTGTTTGTATTGTTTTATTCATAATGCTAAGAGCTTCCTGGGAATTATAGAACAAAGCTTTTGTGTCACTTTCATCCCTCTAAGCAAGACTACTGAAACATCCTTATGTTGTTTGCTTTTAATTTCCATGTAGGAGACCTGGAGACTCCATGTGAGAGCTTCACATTCTCACTGTGGATGCTGGCCAGCATGACCAAGCTTTAGCATGATCCTTCCAGAATGCATTTTGCTTCCAGTGCTCCTTCCTGCTCACATCCCACACATCTTCAGCCCCAGGATGTTTCCCTGCTCCTTAAATCCCTTGCCAAGATTTCACTGGCAGCACTGATGTCAAACTGGAACACTGATATTTCTTTCTATTTAGATTTTAAGCCACTGTGCTTCAGAGATAGCCTCTGTTCATTGTGAGGAGTAACTGCTTTGGGTGTTCTTTCTGCACTTCTGAGTATTAAAGAAAATCTCCTGGGTAGTTACTGTCTGCCTTCTAGCAAACCAACTGCAGCATCCAGGGATTTTCCAAAACAGCTGCATACTTGTTTTATGTACAGGACTTGAGAAGCAGTTGAGCAAGGGGAGTTTGTAATGGACAGGGAGTCTTGGGTTGTGAGCAGCCATGATATTCCCTGTTTGGGAAGTAAACAAGGAATAGTGAGAAGGTAAATTCCACACACTGCTGATTTTCAGGCCTGATAATTGCCTTACTCAAATTAAAAGGCTTTAAGGATGCTTGGCTTCAATTTTGCAGCAAAAAAAAAAATTTGTAATAGCTCTTGTGGTTCCTGTAACACATTTAGTCAAGTTCTGGGGTTTACTGAAAATGCTGGTGTAGATTTTATTTCATATGAACTTCAGTTTAAAGGGAATGTTTAGATAATTTATAATGGCCTTTTTAATTATTATTGATGGTGATATTATTACTATTTTCCCTAGCTTCTCAGCCCATGGAAACTAGTGAGGCTACACCAAAGACATTACAGAACAAGATGGAAAGCTGGCAAAACCTGCTAGAATCATTACAGATGAAAAAACAAGGTGCCAATATTTACCAAAAATATTCTTGTTTTATTACAAAAACCCCCACAGTCTCCAGAAACTGTTCTAGGTACCTGTCAAAGCACTACCTGTGCTTTTACTAGCAGTGCCCACTTCTGCATTATCCTGCTCCTGGAAGAGTAATTAGATTAACTCCACAATGCCCCTTAACTCTAATAAGCTTCAGGATCCTTAACATGTCAAACATGGCAGCTGCTCAGGGGTGTCCTCGTGTGCTGTCACAGCCAATTACAGGGAATTTTGGACAAGCTGATGGTGCTTTCATGGAAACTGCAAGATTTCCAAAACTTAGCTGCATGAGCTCCTGGGATGGCAGGATACCAAATGGGATGGGGGTTATTTTCTTTGCACTTTTCCTTATTGGATATCCAGTCTCTTCCCCCTGTCTCCTTTAAGTCTCGTTGCACAGATTTGCGAAATTATTTCCCCTCATCACACAGTGCATTTTTGTTAGGGATATAAAAGTGACCTGATGTAGGTAAAACAAATTAACTTATTTATATAAATAAGTCAAAGGTAAGTGTTCTCATTTTTGTTCTTTACTATCCATTTATATCCTCAGTGGTTTTTCTATATTCACATAAAGAATTGCAAACTGAAGCTGCATTTTTAAGGCTGGGTAGGTACAGCACACCTTGTTATGGGAGGACTTTCTGAAGCTTCAGGTGGCTGCACCTGAGACCTCAGCCTTTGGAACATAAGGTGGTGTTCAGGTAATCCATTCTTCTGCTATTTTCAGCCATGTCTCCAATGATCAGAACTCAGGAAGTGAAGAGCAAGAAATGCAAGGAAAAGGAGAGAAGCTGTCCAAGTGAAGGCACTGCATGCATTAGTGATGGCTTTCATGTAGGTACAGTGTTTAAAACATGTTTTTAAAGATTAATAATACAACTTTTTAACTGTTGTTTATAGCTCTTACTTTACATGAGCAGGAAGTACAGAGTAGAAAGGGACCTTAAGGATAATCTGATTCCAATCCCTTGCCACTTTCCACTATCCCAGGTTGCTCCAAGCCCTGTCCAGCCTGGCCTTGGACACTTACAGGATGCAGGGGCAGCCACAGCTTCTCTGGGCAGCCTGTGCCAGGGCCTCACCTCCCTCACAGGGAAGAATTTCTCCCTATGGCTAAGCTAACTTCCTGTTGAAGTTTGAATTCCATACTGTACCGTGATTCATTTAAACAAAATGGACTTCTCAAACTTCATTTTGAGTCTGGTGTGGGAAGAAGAAATTACTGAGTTGTTCCTAAGCTGTCCTCAGTTATTGCCAACAATATTTTAATTGGAGGAATATTTTTTAGGCTTCCTAATAATTTTTTTACACTGTTTCTGACAGTTTTTGCAACCGTATTGCAAGTTCTGTCAAAATATTAGTAAGAGCATCTCCCCTTTCCTAGCAATCAGTTGCATTGAAAATGAAGGGATTGGTTTAGATGCTTGGACTTGCCACATACATTGGATAAATCTTCCAGAATTTTCTGAAGAGGAGAGTCAGGTGTAGAGAATAAGAACCCCTGGGAAAGGTCACTGCTGAGTGCACTCCCAGTTGTGTCCAAGGAGCCAAGCTAGGAAGAGTTTCAGAAGCTGCAGCTCTGTGCCATGGGCAGGGAGCAGCTGGAGGGGTCAGAGAGGAGTGAGGGACACCTGCCAGCCAAAAACTCCTTTTGCTGGAATCCAGCAGAGCTGGGAACAGGTCTGGGCTTCCTCCCTGGCACCAGCAGCAGGCAAGGAACAAGCTCATGGACACAAGAGCCTCAGAGCAGCTGAATACCTGCTGCTCTCTGCAGCCCCAACTGCAGCCCTTGTTATTCCATGTCACACAGGAGGGCTGTGAGACCAAGCTTGCCCACAGCAAGGACACCACAGATGGCAACCAACCCCTAGGAGAGAAGCCCTAACAGCAGGAGAATAAGTGGAGGGACTGCAAAGGGTAAGTTCAGCTCCCAGAGAGATTGTGGGTTTTGCTGGAGTGATGGTTTTTATAGGAGACTTGGAAATGGTTTATGCCCAGTCCTCTCAGGCTGCTTGCACAGCTCACCATCCAGCTGCAGCATTCAGCATCTGTGCAGCAAACTACTTCACAAAAAAAATAGTTTGTGTTTTGCATAAAAGTAATGAAATTGTCTCCTTTGTCAGAAGTTTGCTGTCAGGGGTATGAGCAGGTGAACTTTAAAGGGGGCTCTGTGCTTGCAGGCTTTTCCTGGCTGTGAGTGAGACAGGTTCTTGTTTGCTGGGAGATCTGTTAGATCCACACAGGAATGTCAACAATAAGTTGTTTTTCACATGTAGCTTCACTGCTCTCACAACCAGGACATTGTATTACACAGCTATCAGTCATTTCAGAAGTCTGTTTTTTACGCAGCAAGGCAACTTTGTTTAAATCCACTTTCACCTTTGAGCAAAAAGATTGAATAATGAGAAAACACCCCTGTGAACTTGGAGAAAATACTAATAGGTTCCTCCAGAGAAAAGTGAAATCCAGATTTCTTTCTTTCACCATACCCAAACCATTAAATTTACATATCATAGGTGCTGTTGGAGAAGCAGTGATGGAATGGCATCATAATTTAAAGGCTGTAGCAAAAGCTCAGTGCAGGTCTTTGTAGAAACAGCAGCTGATCATTCAGCAAGATGATACAGTTATGAGGATTGTGGGATCAAAGCACAGGGTGCTTTTTAATTAAAAAAATTAATTATTCTCAATTGGAAAGACTTCTCAGGGTTGGTCTGTTTGGTGTGTTCACCACTGCATTAGACAATCTATTCTAGCATAGGTTAAGTAGCTTTCTAATGAATAACTTAATCTAATAGCACAGTTAATCTCCTCAGACAAGCCTCCAGCATGTGCATAAATACACTCAGGCGGCACTGGCTGCACGACAAGTGCTTTTTAACTTGACAGTATCTCACTGTTTGAAGAGCTGGCATTAGAGGGGAAGGGATTTGTAATCACCTTGAAATGAAATGTTTTGCCTTGGCTTCAGGGATTTCTGAAGATCACCTTCTATTGCCACTGTATATTAGCTATGGTACCCACTTCAGTTTCCTGTTAGGAAAGCCAAGTGCAAAGAATGCAGCTGAGGTTGCTTTACTGGATAAAAATCAAAATTCCAACTTGCCAGTGCACTTGTTCCTTAGTCTGTCTCCCTGCTCACCCTCCCCTCAATACCCTCCCAGGAGTTCCTGAGCTGTTTTGTGGGCAGGTCTGCAGGAGCAGGCAGCCCAGCCCACTCTCACTGAACAGCTGCTATCGAACTGCCAGTAAGAACATTTCCAACACTTGTTCTTCTCAGCAGCTCGAGCACTGTCCCACCAACTGCATGCCCATGAGATGCAGGAGGTCAGCCTCTGAAGTTCATCTTCCAGTCTTGCACCAAAGCCATTCTATTTCACACATCCTGACTGCTCCACCACACAGAGCAGCAAGGAATTGGCAGAGGTATTTACATCAGTGATGTGCTTTTTGAAGTACATCTTCCAAACTAAAGTGCTAATTTGTATACTACAAAACCCTGCTCTCCCAGACCAAGCCCACTCAAGGGAAGGGCTCTTTGCAGGCCAGGGCTTGGTTCAGACTTGTGGAGAGAGGAGCTTGCTAAAGTGGCAGCATTGTTTGCACCCCAAAATACAACAGGCAGGGAAGCAGAGCAGCTTTTTGCTTTATCATATAAGGATACCAACTAGCTGAAGCTGAAAGCATTCTACTTCATCTGGCTTATTAGAAAGCCACAACTTAAAATAAATTCAAGCTGAAAAGCTCAGTGTTAAAAAATATTTACAAGGTTAAACCAAGTTATTTGCTAACAATCCTGTGGTATTGTTCCTCAGTATGCCACCTGAGTTCCAGCCAGAACCCTATTCCCTACTCACCACGGCATTCCAGGCTTTTTTTAAAGCCTGCTCCCACCCTGACCAAGTAATTCATTAAGCCGAGACAGTCCTTTGTGACCTTTGCTCTCCCCTCAGCAGGAGTGGAGCTGCCTGCCAAGCCTTTCATTTGAGCCGAGATGATTGCTGGACAGTAGGGGGTAGAGAATGAACTATTTTGGGGTTCAACCTTTTGTTCATCACAAGAGGGAGGGCCACTTGTCAGCAATTGCTTAGCACTAAGATTCCAGGTCAAGTGGCTCACTTGGATCAAAGTTACCAAAATGAGAGAGGTCACTGGTCAATTGGTAATGAACTGTCAATCTGAAAATGTTTATTGTTTTCTTAATACATTACATCAATTAAAACACTTCAGTTGCTGTTACAGTGTTGGTAACCACGCTTCCCAGTACGCTCCCCAAGCCCAAGCAGTGGGTACCAAGATGCATCCCATAGCCCCACTCAAAGCAGCACCGACTCAAGTCCTGGGTCCAGATCCACCTGGACAGGTAGGTGCTTGGAATGCTGCTCGTGCCTTCTCAGCCTACCTTGTGTCCCTTCAGCTGACACACTCAAAGCTGACTTTTCAGGTTGCCCAAAGATTTCCTAAGGAGATCTGCTGCTTACGTGGTTTGATATGGGATTTCCAGAGCTCTGCACTTGAGAGGGTCTCCTACAGAAGAAGGGGAGCCCCCCCTAAGGTTTGGGGGCTCAGTGATTCACCTAGGCAGGTCTGCCATTAGATCAGCAGCTTCCACCTTCCCGTTAATGGTGTCCCCACCACTGATGAACAATTTGATCTTCGTGTTCAGTCACTAGGGTCCTGTTACTGCATTCTTCCCATCGTCTGACCTTCCCGTTCTCCACCAAGATAAATTTCCACTCTACCCGGGTGTCTGCGGGCAGGCTGATGGATTGGGACCAGAAGCCATCCTTGTCACACTTGAGGGGGACGTAGCTGTGCCACTGGCCCAGACACTCATGGTCCCCCGTGACCCCGATGAGCTGCCCCTCGGAGTGGGTGATGTAGTGCACACGGAAAGCCACGTGGATGTTCTGGAACATGGGGGGCACGGCTGCAACTCTCTTGGCTTTCGAGTCCCCATCGCTGCAGTCTCCTTGTTCCCATTCCTTGCTGTCTGAGTCTTCCATGCTGCCACCCTTGCCATCCTCCCCTTGGACCAGGTGCTCAGAAACAACTTCCCACTCTTCGTGGTCCAAGTCCCTCCTCTCAGCTGGCTGCTCCTCACTTCTGTCCTTACAGTCATCGTCAGAGGCTCCTGCCAAGTTCATCACGCACCATCCATCACTTGCCTGTCCCACCTGGGCCCCCAGTTCCTCAGCCTGGCTGCCGGCCACATCATCCGCATGCTCCCCCGGCTCCGTGACACCGTGCTTCGGGCTCAGCTGTTCCAGCGCCACAGGTTCGCCCGGGACATGGTTAAGCTCTTCCCTTGAGACAGCCACCAGCTCGTCTCCTGGCTCCCAAGGGCCGGACGGGGCAGGAGGCGCCGGCTGCCCGCCCGCCGCAGCATCCTCTGCAGGTGACATTGAGGGAGAACGGGTTAACTGAGCGCCGGCGAGCCCGAGCCACCCTGAGTCCCGCCTCCCCGTCCCGGTACCTCTGGCTGCCGCGCTCGCCCGCCGGGGCCCCTCTGTGCCGGCCGCCTCCTCGCCGCCCGCCTCGGCTCGCCCGTCGCCGCTGCCGTACCAGAGCCAGGCCACCACGGCGGCCAGCAGCCCCACGAGCAGCGCTGGCCACAGCCCCGCGCCCAGCCAGCCCCAGGCGCGGGGCTCGGCGGGCAGCGCGGCGGCGCTGCGCGGCCGCAGCACGGGCGGCCCGCGGTCACGGGCCATGGCCGGGCACTGCGGCAGCGGGACCGCGCCGGGGCCGCCCCGCACAGCCGCTTTAAGCCGGGCTCCGGATCCGGGGAGGAGCCGGGCGGGGCCGGGCTGAGCCGCGCCGCCGAGGCGGGGGACGGGCACGAACTCCCAAAGTCAGGGCGGAGAAAGTTAGCGCACCCGCACCGCTTTTCTGCCTTGTCTCAGAATTGAGTGGGCTGCAGGGATCGCTGGAGATGATCAGAATCAATTCTAGCAGTGCTGGTGGGCTTAGATGCTCCAGCAGGGGTGTGCTGAGGGGGACTGATTCGCTGGTAATTTTAGTGCTTGTGCTGGTGAAAATCCTGTCCTGCTCTGGTATCTTTGTGAAGCGAGATGAATTACTACTGGTTTTGTAACCTCTTCATCATACTCTAATGACTCTAACTGGATTCCTTAACACTGCCCTGCTCTCCCGGCTTCTCTATTATGCCCAGGAAGCTTTTTGGACTACCAGGAACTCAGAGTCCATGAATCTGGAGGATATTTAATGTTTTTTTAGTTTATCTTCCCTTTGCTACTCTTGAGGTGATGATGTCAAACTTTATTTCAAAATTAAGAGGTTATACAGATAAACCTTACTAGAAATTTAGTAAGTGCACCTTGGGACTTTGTGTTTTGAATTGGCAGTTCTGGAATGGCAGACTGTGAAAATGTTGATAACACCAAAGATTAACACCAGGGAAGGAGCAAAGGAAGGCAGTTCCATCGATTCTGATTTCTTTAATCCATTCTCTTTATCTGACCAAAGGTGTGAACACGGCTGGATCTCTAAAGCCCACTGATGAGATTTTGGGCACTATCTCATTAGACAAGAGAATGGCTAAGTGGATGTCCCAGTAAGTCTATTTCCAGTGTGTGAACTTCTTAATCTTTCAGTGCCAGTGCGAGCAGCGCTCCCTCAGCTTAGCGGGACGGTAAATGTCAATCGAATTTATAGAAGCACAAGTGTGCAGCCTCCGTGGGGCAGCTCCCTGGCTCACATGGAGGAGAGGGGCTGTGCAGAGACACAGAATTCATGATCTAAATATCTTCCCTTTCTTTGCTTACCACAGTAGCTGAGGAACCGTCTCCTCTAGCAAAGTGCTGAGCTGGTGCGTAAGTCACAATATCTATTTTGGTACTTGGCTGTCTGGGCTATGTCCTGACATGGGCTGCAAGTGCACTGCTCACATCTCCTGCTCAGGGACACGGGGAAGCAAAGAGCTGTGGAGCCAGGAGGTGGCTGGACACTTTCTCAGTGACTGAGGGCTTGGGTATACTCTTTTTTTACCAGAGTCAGTGCTTCAAGGTGCTGCTCAGGCTTGCTGCTTAAAACAGGCCCTTGACTGTAATGCTCTGTGCTAGCCACTGAAACTTTAGGTGATTTTTTTCACTTTACTTACATTCCTTTTTTCCTAGCCTTCAAAACAGCCAGTTCCCTCCTCTGTGTGTGTGCACCACCTTGCTGAGCTGGGATTGCCTGTTGGGGCAGCCACACACTGCTGTTCTGTAAGTACCATATGTGCACTGCAATTCAGACTTCCCAGTCACCTCCCTGCAGCAGAGCAGACACAACCATTAATTATTGCAGCATTAACCTGGAAGGGCATCCTCCTGGAGAGGAGCTGCTAACCTCACATTTCTTTCCTTAAGCACATTGGATAAAATAGCATAGAAGGAACAGACATCAAGCAAACAGCCTAGAAGAGACTATTGCAGGAATCCTTAAGGGAAGGTTTATTTTGAAGATACAGAAATGCACAATGCTGCTTTAATGAGTAGAGCAAAGGTTCTCCTCTGCTACTCATCTCCATGCTCACTCTGGTGCCAGACTTTCTCACCTAGTTCCTGCAGGATAAATTAAAGCAAAGCACCCCAATTGCTTTGAGTAGTCAGGGTAATCGTTGATAGCACAAATGCATTTGAGTCATGACAACAAGAGGGAGTCACCTTGCTTGTGACGAAGAGACAAGCTTGCTGCACAGCCAGGCAGGGAAGGACAGGTGAATAACCCACATTGCCAGAGCAGTCCTGCACAGTCCCAGAGGACCTTTCCCTTGGAGAGGCACTGTTGATTTCTGTGGCTGTCATGGGTTTTACTGGTGCCTCTAACAGTGAGCCAGGTTGTTTGCTTTGCAACTCCTCTTAGGGTGCCTAGAATTCATTTGTTGTCTCCTGTTTTTATTAAAAAAGGGTCTCAGTGAATCCTAAGGGTGGAACTCCTGAATTGCTGATCAGTTATGGAGTGTTAGAAGCACATATGCTGGACAGGGGAGAAATGAGAAGGGTCACTGAGGGCTGAGGTTCCCCTTTTGAAGCAACTGCATGCACCATTGCAGATCCTAACTTATCCCTTTGAAACAGGCTCTGCTCCCTTTCCCTCTAGGAATGCTTGAAGTGCTCACATCCTGTAGAACTTGAAGACTTCTGTCTCCATAGAGGATTTCCAAAACAGAAATGCTCCAAAATGCAATTGAGATTTTTTTTTAAAGCTTTCATCAGAACCAGACATGGTGTCTGTGCAATAGAGGGACAAGGAAACAAATTCTTCAAGTCTCAGGGGCATAATTCTGTTTCTGATTAATTCAAGACCTCACTTTGTTCTGCAGTCATTCCTGATGCAGCATTACTTTGGAGAGCAGTTCTGTGAACGAGGCTCCCTTGCACCATTGTTTGCTCAGCAAGTGGGAGAGCTTTGGAAAAGCAGGAGAGTATTTGGAAAAGCCACATGGTGGGACTTTGTGGAATTCCCAGCTGGCTGGCCGAGGTCAGGAGCCCCAAGCCTGACACCCTTCCATGTTTGACAGCCAAAACCAAATCAGGAGGGCAGATGTTTACTGTCCCAGCTCTGTGACCAAGCAGCAGCCAGAGGTGGTGTTAGGGAGGGCAGTGTCTCCCAGGAGCTCTGTCACTCTGTCACCTGTGCCATCTAGTGTGCTGACAGGGAATCTCCACTGAGGAACGGAGCTCCTGCTCAGCCAGAGCCGTCTGCTTCCATCCCACTGTCCTGGCTCTCAGGAATGTGTTTGGGGAGCTCCTGTGAGGCTGGCCACCATCTGATCCCGGGGAGAGAATGCTCCTAAAGCTTTGTGTGTGTACAGTGCTTCCCTTCCTCCAGTTCTGCAGCAGGACAAAATTGAAATGTGAGTAAGAAATACAAATCCAGGAGCCCTGCCACTCCCTTAGGCTAAAGTAGCCTCCCTGGGAGCCAGGTTAAAATCTCAGATTCAGGGGGTTCTCTGGTCATTTGTTTGACATTTTGTGTTTTGTATCTCCACCCAAGCAGGTGGAAAAATGGGAAGGGCAGAGTATTCATGTACTTTGGAGGAAACATGACTGGCTGGCGTTCTGCCTCATCCCTCTCCCATACTGTTTGCAGTATCTCAGCTGTGACACTCCTGTGCAGCACTGCACAGCAGTCAGCAGGTGGCAGAGCAGGAAAAGCTCTTCCCTCCCAAACAGAGAGGAGATGATTTCTCTCAGTTGCTATTAACTTTTTGAAGGGTGGTCGGTCAGTAATGAGGACTCCCCAGCCCCAGACTTGCTTTCCATTATGAAAATCTGGAAGGGAGCTAACAGGGACCTCAGGAGTCCCCTTTAGGCCGGGTGGCATTCTTCTTTAAGAGCAGTGACCCAACCTGGACACAGATGTCACCCCCCCAAGGTCTTACCCAGGCTGAGAAGCACATAGCACACAGTTTTCCACCTGTTTTAAGGACACAGGTTGTGATTCTGAGTTTGCTCTGCTGTTCTTCCATGTTAGAATGCCATTCATCCTTGCTTGGCTGACTCAAAACATCTAAGAGGTCTAATGCCATTCTTTCCTACTTGCCCATAGTGATCTGCCTTGGAATTCCTTCTTGGGTTTGAGGTAGAGCTTATTGCTTGCCCTGCCAGTCTCTAACTGTATTTCCTGTGCTTTCTCTGGAGTTCTGCACTATGTCAGTGACAGCTTTCCCTACATCCTTTTTCCTCCCAGATTTGTCTCCCATGAGCCATTATTTGCCAGCTTTCTCAGTTTTTTAGTCACTGTGTGCAAGTCGCACTTTCTATTTTGTTGTTCTTCCTTCTCCATTTCCCCAGCTGGTAAAGCTGCATTCCAGGAGCCTTTTCATGGTTGGTGCCTGTTGCTTTTCAACTCCTCCCAGGCATAAACCGAAGTATAATATGTTTGGCTAAATTGTCTCAAGCTCATCTCAGACTTCACTGAAGCTGTGATACTCAGCAGCTCTTACAAACTGAATCATAACATAGATTTTCTCAGAAAAATCCTGCTGACAGCCTCTCATGGTTGTCTCCCATCCTGGAGGCATCATGCTTTGACTTCCATATGGATTCTTTACACTGTCAGGCCCATAGGAAAATGCAGCATGAAAGGCAGGTGAAGTGTGGTATTATTTCTTTCTTTGACTTAGGCCAAACCTTTCTAGAAATTCTGAATATGGGTCTTGATACCCCTGTATTTTAGATGCTGCTTTCCTGAAAGCTGCAAGAAGCTGTATTGCTTTATAAATAATATAATTTAATTCAAAATGGGGTGGGTTTTTTTTGTTGTTTTCTGTGTTGCCTGGCTGCTTCCCATGTGGGAATTCTTGGGAAAGGATTCTACCAAAGGGTCTGTAAGCTCTGGTGGTAATGCTTGTCTTCTGATTACAGGCCTGGCATCACAGAGGTGCAGGGAGCTGCCTTCACTGGTGGTTCCTATTTTTCCTGCCTGAAATATAAAATAAGGCCACAGCAGGGATGCTTGGTGTGCCTTGAAGTGCAGTTGTGCTGCCATCGAGTCTGTGTGTCGGCTCTGCACGTGTCCCTGCAAGTTCGTCTTGGTTGGGTTCAGTGTGTCAGGGGGATGGCACTGGTCACTTAGTCATGTGCTGCTGGGTCTGGTGACAGGGAAAGGCAGGAAGTCCTTCCCCACACAGTCTTGTCAGAGGGCAGGGCAGGCCTGAGCCAGCACCTGATGCACTGGCTCCATCCTGGGGCCAGGGTCACATGCTACAACATGGCAAGGACACTTTTTTGCTTCCCCAAAGGGACACAGATGACCTATTCAAGGTATTGCAGGCTGTGCTGGAGCCTAGTGGCTCCCATCCTAGGGCCCAGCTCTGCTTTTGGCCTATGTTTAAGATATTAAATACTCAGAATTGAGGCTGGCAGGCACACAAGTGCAACAGGGCACTGGGACTGGAGCCTGGGATCTGACATGGAATGGGAACAGAGGAGCTGGCTGAAGAAGCACAGACCTAGAAATAGCCAAAGGGTGCTGAGTTGCTTGACATTGCTGTCAGGCACCCTTTTCCCCTCAGTATTTTTTGCTTCTGTGTTGAGCAGGGGACACAGGCAGCTGAAGGCAGCACGGCTGTCAGCAGCTGTGAGCAGTTCTGGAGGGAGCCTGGAGTCCTGCCCACCCAAACAGTCCCAGGATTTTGTTCACTGCGCTGGGATAAAACCCAGCACCAGTGCCTTCTGCAGGGATTCAGAGCCTGGCTCTGCACTGCCCTCAGGGGTGGGGAAAACTGATCCTAAGGGAGGAGATTGCACAGCCTCCCTAGCAGGATTAGACCCCTTTGTTCCTGTAACCCTTTGCACATTTCCCTCATCCCTCTCCCCACCTGCCTCTTGGGATCTCCCCCTCATTTCCAGGGAAGCTGGTGGCTGTCATGCCCTCCCTGGAGCTGGGGGCTGTCCCACACACAGCCCCCTTGTCTGAGCTGGCACACAGGAGCTGTTTGTATCCAGGCTGACATACAAAGCATTTGTTTTGCAGTGGCCAGCTGGGGATAAGGATGATTCATCCCAGGCCTAGCAAGTGTGCATGCAAGTGCAGTGGACACTGGGAATCAGGGAGAGACTTCTCATGGGAGTTTTTGGTCTTTGCTCATCTGTGGCAGCGAGTTTGGTGCACTTCAGGGGCAGACACCCCAGGTTTTGTGCTCAGCTGTGCTGCTTTGGAGCCACTGGTGCTGCCAGCTAGAAGATACTTGCACTGCAGAATTTTAATGAGAGTTAGTTGATCGCCTGAGTAAATCATAATGTGATACAGGCTGGCAGGATCATCTAATTGCAGCCTTCAATCCCTGTGTTTACTTCAGAAACAGGGGAAGATCTTAGGCTGTGATACAAGACAGGCTCAGAACAAAGCAGACTCTGATTGTAGGTTTGCAGCCTCTCTCAAATGCAGGCAGCAGAGGCTCTGAAAGTCCCTGGCTGTTTGTGCAAGACCTCCACTTTTCCTCAGTATAAGGTAGCGTGCATCTCGGCTTTAATGCAGCAGCAATGTTCCAATGGCTGAAGTCTGCTCTTGAACCCTTTCAGATCAAAAAGAAGTTGAGAACAGGCTACAGAAGGATGAAAATCAGACTCCCAGAGTTTGTGCTATGGAGCATCCCTCACCTTTGTATGTTGCAGTGGTATTTATGTGGAACAGGACTCTCAGGTGAGGGAAACATGTGCCATTAGTTTGCTCATTTTAAATGTGCTCTCCCCAGTGCCTGCAGTTCCCTTAAAACTGAGTATAGGTTAAAACTCATCTTCCTGAATGCAGCAAATAAATGGAGCAGCTCTCTCTGTCCCCTCCTTTGGGGAGGTGTGGGCCAGGGGTGGAGTGTTCATCCGCTGCTGTGGGATTTGGGCCCTGCAGTCCCACTGGGGGTTGGCTCCCCTTTTTAGGAGGCATGCATGCCGTACTGCAGGATGGATTCTGTTTGAATGAGAGGTTTTTTACAATGTCTGTCATGCCCAGAGTTACCAGGAGAGGTTTTCAGGGCTGGAGGGTCAGGTCTCTGCTCTGCAGTGTCAGATACTGATGAAGTACCTGGCCTGCATGACTAACCTGCCTCTGTTAGCCACCTTTGTCAGAAATCTTGCCTGCTCCTTACAGCTCTCCCTAGAATAAAAACAGACACACATTTTTATGGTGATTCAGGCTTTGTTGTCTGCTTCTTTGTAAGGCAAGAGTGAACACTGTCCTGGTCTGGTTTTGCATTTCTCCAGGCTGTTTTTGCCAGGTTCTCTTTGCTCTGCTGCTGGGAACAGCATGGGCTCCTATAAGCTATGTTTTTGGTTCCTCCCTGGCTGCTTCCACACCTGTGCTTACCCCTTGGCGTGTAGAGGATGTTCCCAGTAGTCCAGGGCTGTTTGCATCTCTCAGCAGCAGCAGAACAAGTAAACCTGGTTCATCCTGGAGCTGCCTCAAGGGCTGGATAGAAAACTGAGGGCTTGGAAAACTGTGTCAGGCTCTGTGGGCAATGCTCAAGACTATCAGATCAAGCACTTGAAAAGACAGCGTTCTTCCTGCTGCAATCTGCATTGCAGGAGCTCAAACCTGAATTAAGGTGGTAAAACTCTGACAGGAGCAGCTTCACTGATGAGATGGGCTTGGCACTGCAGGCCAGGCCCTCAGCAAACCTGTGAGGTGCCCAGACGGTGGCACTTGCCAGAGCTCCTGTCCATCCCCACACAGGTCCTGCTGTTTCCTTGCCATTCTTTCCCAGCAAGGTCTCTGTGCACACTGGTGACATTCTCCCACCCCAGAGGTGTTTGCTGGCTCTGTGTCACTGCTGGGCAGCAGGTGCTTTGAGTGAGGGATCCAGTTTGGAAAAGCTGTGTGAGGGGAGACATCCATGTGGGGAGGATGGTGAGGAGAAGGTGGCCTGGAGTGACGCTCAGTCCCGTGAAGCAGCACAGCTTGACACCCCTGAGTCACAAGGCTCCTGCTGCACAAGCAGATGAGTCAGGGGAGCAGCAGACCCAAGCAGAAGTGGCTGATTGCTGTGAGTGGCTGTGCTTGCTGATTTTGGTACAGCTGAAGTTACAAGGAATATGTTTGGGTGTGATTATAAAATATTCCACATGGTTTGTTTCACAATTACCACATGCGTGTGTGTGTGAGTGGTGTGCAGTCCACGAGGGCAGCAGTTATTTAGCTGGGAGTGTCAAAAATATGAGGGTCAAGCCCAGATTTCAGAAGGAAAACCTTTTTTGCTCTTCTCATAACAGTTAAATAATTTCCTCAGAAGCAAAATTAAGTGCTATTGCAGGCAAATGCGTCATTTCCTGGGATGTCACTGTCCCAAAGCTGGAAGTCAAGCAGTGTTCTAACCCAAGAGCAAAGGCAGCTCTTCACCAACTTCACTCCCAAGCCTTTCCAAGGTCACTGGTGGACCCAGTAATTGCAGCATAGCTCTGCCCTACAGTGAACTGCTTTCCTGCCAGCAATAAATTTCCCTCTGTGGGAAGAATAAATTGAAGCTTGAGACAGTGGAATGTGATCACTACCCACTTAGAAACCTTTCAGAAATGTCTCAACTCTCAGCTGAAATCAGGATCTTATCATTATTAATTTTATTAATTAAGCACAGTGTACTAGATACCCACAGTCTGTGTGAGTTCTCTGATGACAAGGATATGTGTGAGCTGTACAGGGAAAGCAGAAGGGGGAAGCCTCTGGAAACCTTTTCCTTGTGTTACTGATGGACTTGGCTGTTTCCCAAGAGCTGGGAGTGAGCTCTGCATGTGCTGCTGTCCTTCTTGGCCCTTGCTGTGGAACTGCAGCCAGGCTCTTTGTCAGGGAACTGGGAGTGGGAAGGACCTGCAGGTTCCCTGCAATGTGTTTCATGTCCTGTGGGTGAGCTGGGCAGCCACAGAGAGAAGCAGGCTGCAAACATCATGCAACAGCAGATGAGTGGAGAAGCCTACCCAAATAGAGATAAGACAGAAACTGGTAGAGTGTTTGAGGTAAAGCACTTCTCTAGTTACAGCTGTGATTTCAGCGTTGAGATGAAACTGCTCCGGGTCCTGGAGCTGTTTGATGTGTCTGTGTGCCCTGAGGTCACAGCTGCTGAGGGGAGCAGTGCAGGGCCTGGCTCCAGTCAGACGTGCTGTGAGCAGCTCTGTCAGCAGTGGCAGGTGATTAAATGAGGGCAAGCACGATTCCTATCTCAGGTGTCAAAGTCCAGAGATCCATGAGGTGCCATGGGCACACACCAAGAGAGGAGGGACAGGACCCCACCCTGCTGTGTGCTGTGTGCTGTCCCAGCCCTGGTGTGGGCAGCACTAAACATCCACTGAGAAATGTCTCATATTTACCAAACCACAGGAGTAGCATTCAGGATTTCTGGGATCTCTTCTGATCTAGCTGATACCATGCTGTGTGATTTCCTAATTCCTTCCCTTACAAGCTTTTCCTGCCTTGCGTGGACTCCAAGGAGCTGAGCACCTGGTGTTGCACAAAGTGAAGGAGCCACAGCACAACCTCAGTAAGTCTGGCTTTTTTATATTTATGAAAGATATTCCCAGTGCATGGGACAAGACCCTTTCACCATGCCCATGCTTTCCAGAATGTGGAAAAGCCTCTTTTCTCAGCAACATCCTCATGATGCTGGAAAGGGAAGATGTGCCTCTGCTTGTTTCTGGGATCTGTAATTACGACACACGACTGTGCCTGGAGCCAGCAGTGCACCCACTGCATTCCCAGGCTGCACTCCAGAGGTGGAGCCACTCCTCACAGGAGTGTTTGCAGTGTATCAAGGCTGGGGAGCACTTCCTTGGCTTCCAAAGGCCAAATAATTTGCCAAAATAAAGAAAGGAATTCACGCTGAGAATCTAGAAAATCTGTATGCATGGTTCTATGCATCACGTGGGTAGACTTCTGTGGAAAATAATTTACCAAACCCAAAATTCTGTGGGAATCTTTGCTTGATCTATAAATATATGTGCCAGGGTTCAGTGGAAGGGAAGGTTTATGGTTTCAGAGAAAGAATTCCCATGGAAGAGCCTTTCTCAGGGGAGGGTTTTATTGCTGTAAATTAGTCTTCAAAACCAGATTCTAATTATGTACTCTGGTTCTTGCTTTTTGGAGAAATGATGATGAAATAGGGCTATGAACGCCACTTTGGAAGAGAATCTAAATGAAAGAAAGCTGCCAGAACAGCCTTTTTTGTTGTTGGTGGTTTGGGTTTTTTAACTGCATGGGTGGAACCACAAAAATTCTGTTTTTCCAAACAGCTGTGGCACGTGACCTCAGAAGCTTTCACAAGCAGAAATATCCCAAAGGGCACAAACAACATAACCCAGCTGCTGCGGTGACAATGGCAGGAAAAGTGTTTGTGAGGGAAGCTGCTTCAGTGCATCTCAGCAGGAAATGCACCTGATGGGCAGCTCGCCCCTTGCTCGGGAAGGCAGCGCTCGGCTCGGGCTGCAGCTGGCCAGCTGCCAGCGCCTGGTTTGGACAGTGCCGGGGCTTTCCTCCCTTTGTGCCACAGGAAAGGGGAAAGGGGCTGGCATGCTGCCCCTGGCCGGGAAAGCCCTGCTGCAGGTGTCTTTGCCTCCTGCTGGCGGTGGTGGCTGGGAAAGTGGAGCACTACATCCCCCCGGCTTTTGAAAAAGCAGGTACCATGATTTGGTTTATTTTTTTTAAGAGCGGCTTCACTGTATGAGTGGCAGAATCCGCTCCCCGCAAGTTTCCCCCCACCAAGCTGCCTGTGGAATTCCTTCTCCTGTTTTCCAGAAGGGCCTTTGTTTGGCGCTGCCTGCCGCACCGAGCGAGGCGCTCCGGCAGCGCCATCCCCAGCGGCAGCAGCTCCCGGCCGCGCCAGCACTCCGTGCGGCCAGCAACCACGCCCCGTCCCTTTGGGATACGCTGTCCCGGGGCCGGTGAGCGGGGAGAGCATCCCCTGGCAGGGCAGAGCATCCCCTGGCAGGGCAGAGCATCCCCTGGCAGGGCAGAGTGGCCGCGGCTCCTCCCGGCGCTGGCGGGCGGGGCCCGCGCTGTGCCCGCCCCGGAGCCCCGGCCCGGCCGAGCCCGCCGGTCCCTGCTCAGCAGCAGCAGCTACAGCCATGAAGTCGCTGTGTCTCGTCACCGTGGGGGTCCTGGCCATGACGCTGCTGATCGCCAGCATCTCCCTGCTGGTCGCGCACGTCTTCCAGACGGTGGTGGATCTGCAGGTGAAGCAGGTAAAAGCATTGCCGCCGTCCCGGCTCGGTCCGTGTTTACCGCTTGGTTCCTTCTGGAAACAGCCCAGGGAGGAGGGAGGGGGCTGGCTGCCTCCTTGCAGCATCCCTGGGCTGTGAACCCCCCCTGCCCAGTGCCACCCGGCTGGGCTGGGGCTCAGAATGTTGCTCAGGCTGCACTGGGTAAGAACGAGGTGAGGATGGGTAAAAACGCTTCTTGTTGAGGCAGCTTTGCTGGCTGTGCGGCAGCAGCTGTAGCAAGGAGCCCTCTCCAGAGCAGCAGCACTGAGGGGCGCAGGGGGCACCTAAAGCACCCTTTCTTTTTGCCATCTCTGCCATAAATTGCTTGCAGCTTTCATACTTGTTCTGCTGCTCCGTTTAGTGGTGCCTCTGGAGCACGGCCAGGGGTGCTGTGGGCTGGAGCACGTGGTGTCTCCCAGTTCCCCAGGCTGGGTGATGGCAGCCAGGCCTGTCATCCTGGTGTGCCACACCTGGGGACACCCATCCTGGCACTGCTCCTGCTCTGCCTTTGTTTCTTGCCCACTGTGCATTTATCCAGAGGTTCAGTGAGAAAGGTCAGCTGTGTTAGTAACTCTCTTGGAATTCCTTTGTAAATGAGCAATTATTTATCTATGTGAGGAATAGCATCTTAGTTCTTACTCTAAGAATGCTAACCAATGAAGGGATTTGACCAGTGCTGTTGTCTAATGGGTGACCTGGTCATCTGTGATCTCCTAAACTACTGTTCTTCCCTCTGGGCTATTGACAGGGAGCACTTCCTACCATGAAAACAGCACTGTCTCAGCTTAAATCAGCTTGGTTTAGCAAGCACAGTTTTAGGTCGGCAGTGAGCCTACAGCACTTGGAGGTGCAGCTCCATCCCCCTGATCTTGGCTCCCCTTAGGAGCCCTCCTCTGCACCCCAGAAGTTCTCCTTGCAGGTGCTCTTGGTGCAGTGGAGGCCGTGGTTTGGAGCAGGACTGTGGGGAATTAGGCGTGATCCTCCTTACATGTATTATCTCCTGGCTGCCTGCTCCTTGCCCGGAACGAGCCTTATGTAACAGCGAGTTGCTATTCGCTCAGCAGGCCTTGCAGTAATGCAGGATAGAGTTTCCTGAGCTCAGTCCTTTTCCTGCCTGCTGCTCTCCAGCTCCTGCTGGCACACATCTGGATTGCAGGCAATGAGGTGTCCGGCTCCCTGCGAGAGCTGCCAGTGCCTGAGGGCCTTCTCCAGGAGCCACATGTCCCAGACTGGGCAAGCACAGCTTTCAGCCCCAAAGTGGCTGCTCCCAGTCACTCTGCTGATCTGGCTTCTTTCCTCATTTGCTTTGTCCCACGTGAGCTTCCCCTCATTTGTGTGGAGCCTAGAAAGCTGCTGTCTCTTGTGTAACCGCGTGTGTAGCTTAGAAAATCTTGTGCAAATAGACAAATCTCGATTTGCCTTCGAAATGGGGCAAGACCTAAGCTGTTGCAAGGAGTTCCTGTTCCTCTGAGGGCTTTCCAGCCGTCCTGAGACGGAGCAGCCTTTGCAGTGTGAGTGCAGCTGGAGGGGAAAACTGTGTTTTGGAACAGCTGAAGCACCTGTGTCTCCAAACCCAGCACCCGTGAACTGCTGAGGATGGCTCTGCTTCCACTGGGAGCTGTGTGCAGCCTGCCCAGCCAAAGGCAGGATCTGGGATACACAGAGGGTGTGGGAAGAGTGGGAGTCCAGCCTGCTGTCACACTTCACATCCCCTTGGAAATCAGTGGGCAGATGTGTTGTGACAGGAATACTGGCACTTCTTTTCCCAGAAGGGAATATTCTTTATTTGCTATTTTGTGATATTTTTGTAAACATGCCATCGTAATCAGATGGCCAAAGCCTGTTTGTTATCAGGGCTTAACACCTGAAACTCTAGAGTAATGGGGAAAAAATCTCTAATGAGCAGGGATGAATCTTCTCCAGGAGAAAGGCATTCCCAGCTGCCAGTGGTGTTACCTTGTGCTCTCTGATGGATAGATGCTGGTGTATTTACTGCCATAGGTGTGCAGGTTATGAATACAACCTAGTATTATATGTATATTTGCACACACACAAACAATCAATCTTGGAGCTATTCTCCTGGTTTCAGACTTGGAAGTCAGCCAGTCCTTTGGTGTTTCCCTTATGCTGAGAATTTCAGAAAACACTTATTCTTCAAACCCCTTGAAATTCCACTGGACTTGTTGCCAGCCATCTCTCCAGCTGAGTTGGCTGGAATGTTGCAGGCCCAAAGGGCAAGGAAGATGTTTTCTCCTTTGATTTAGTTGATGTACTGATGGTTTTCTGCTGATGTTGTTTAATGTTGAATTAAAAGATTTAGGGGTTCTAGGAAATAAAAATTAAAAAAAAAAAAGAAATTACATTTTCTGTGTGGGTTTCAGAAATGTTCAGTGCCTTTTCCCACTCCCACCATCACTGCCAGTAGCAGTTATATTTTTATTTCCTGTGTGTAAAGCACAGTCAAGGCAAGGAAACAGCAGCAGATGAGAGGGCTGTGAGTTCAGGGCTGGCTGATAAATGCAATCAGCAGGAAGGATGCTGTGGAACACTGGAGCATGGACTCCAGTTGGAAAGGAGAAGCCCTGATGTCCTTGTAACATCATGTGATAGACTGAAATATCCCTGGTAACATTTGGTGAAAATCAGAAGAGATAAGCGTACTATGTTTCATTATATGACAGTTTTGGGGAGTCTCTCTGAATCCAGCTCAGAAGTTGGTGAATCTGAGTTTGCTGTCACTATACAGAGCTATAAATAGACACCTAATTTCTGTGGGAGATGCAGATTGTGCCATGCAATCCAAGAAATAAATCTGGAATTAATACGACCAGTGGATACTTGTAAATAGAGAGATGAGTCTCCTTGGCACAAATCATAAGAAAACAGGATCAAAGGCATCAGGCTGTGTAGGAAATTGCAAATATGAGGTGTTGGTAGTTCCAGAGAAATGCTCCAAGCTCCCCAATGTGTGTGAAACATTAAATTTTGTGGTGTGCATGGAATACATGGGGTTTAATCCTATGGGAAAAGCAGGCTGCAAGTGTAAAATGCCACCAGCTGGGCTGGCCCTCACTGCCACTCAGCATTGCTGCTGCCGTGCCAAGCTCCTGCCAGTGAGTTTGTCTTTGGAACAGTCTTCTCTTTATCTCATCATCCAAAATTCAAGTCTGCCTGCAGAGAAAACGGCTCCTGGAGCAGCAAGGGCAGGAATGAGTCCTGAGGCAAGTGTGGCTGATAAGACCCTGTGAACACTGACCAAGAGCTGGCAGCTGTCCAGCCTGCCCTGCCTCTGAGCTTCCACTCACAGTATTCCACTTGTTTTCTCAGAAGAATGAAAAGGATCAGTGTTGTGAGACCCATTTAATTGCAAATCATTCCCCTCCTCCCTTTCTTCCACCTACAGGTGATGTGGTTTTCCACAGAGGTTTTTTTTGTGTTTATTCCTGAAAATTCACTCTGCCAGTCAGATTTCTCTGCGTGTCCCTGAAGCAGTTCCAGAGTTATAACTGCATGAAAAGCCTTGATTTTGGTGGTGGGGTGAATGTTATCCAAAATGGCATAGTAATAAAGAGAGAGATTGAGGCCTCTGTGACAGAGCTCTACATGACAGGTGTGGTTGTGACTTTCCATAGAACATGTGGATACTGATAAGAGGTATCAGTCACTGAGGTAAGGGAATTAGTGTGTCATTTCTTAAGTGCTTCTGTTATAAAATAATGATTTATAGCTTGGTTACAAAGCAGGCTGACTGAGTGAGTCTGGAGATGCATGTGCTGCCATTGCTGTAGGAAAGAAATTAAAGACAGAGAGCAAACAATCTTCTCCCTATTCCAAGACCTTGGAAAGGCACAAATCCTACAATGCCTATGTGAAAGAAATTTGTCATTCACGTTTTTTCTTACAGGCCACTGCAAAACAAAGTCTGATTGCTTTGGAAACACAATCTCACAGCTGTGTTGGAATCTGACATTCTTGGGCAAAGAAATCATCAAGGCCAAGACTCTTTTGGCCTGAGTTGTACTTTTATCTGTAATGTTGACTCTTTTTGTGGTGTCCTGCACCAGGTGGAGGATTTTACTGATGCAGGGAAGTAGACAGGATTGCTGAGTAATAGCTGATCAGTCTCCATGGTGAAAAATGTCATTCTGAAAAATGGTCTGTAGGGAGAAGTGGAACTGCAAAGCAACCAGTGCTGGCCCTGGCCTGTGGCCAGGAGAGCAGGTGCCTGGGCTGGCTGATATTGAGGAAGCTGCTTCAAAGTAAAGCAGATTTAGAACTGGGCTCTCAAGTCTTACTTTCTGCCCGTGCTTGTTCCCAAGGCATGGAGTTCCTCTCTGTCCTGTCAGTATTAGCAGCTGAGGTGCCTTTCTCTTGTTTCAGGGAACAGTCTTGAAGAATGGCACGGAAACCTTTGAGGCCTGGGAGGACCCTCCCCCCCCAGTCTACATGCAGTTCTACTTTTTCAATCTGACAAATCCTCTGGAAGTGCTCCAGGGTGCTACCCCTCTCGTGGAGGAAATAGGACCATACACTTACAGGTAGGACCCTTTCAGGGGCTCCACACTCCACAAAAACTGTGTTTTTTATGTGAGGAATCCAGAAGGCTTTGGGAAGGTTTGTCCAGGGGAGCAGAGTCACAGCCCACACACACAGCACTGACACTTGTGGCTGCTTTCAGATGAAGCCAGGGACTGCTGTCAAGTTTTGCTGGTGTGCTGCAGTTCTTCACTGCTGAACACAGAGGAATCTGATGCATCCTGGCCTGCTGTCTTGTGAGCTGGGTGATGTTTGGGAGGCTGGGGAGAGGAGTGTTGCACAGAAGTGTGACTTGTGCTCACTCAGGAATTGGTTCCTAGCTGGACTTGCACTGTCCACATGGATAACACATGGCCAGAAAAATATTTAGAGTGGTACTAGTAGGGTTTTCCTGAGCCAACCCTCACTGAAAATCCTGCTTAGATTTTAAACCTGTTTCTCATTTTTACTGATGGGTTTACTAAGGCCTCATGCAGTGTTAGATATTGTCCAGATCCTAGAGCTGTCCTGTGTGCCATGGAGAGATTTTAAATGCACTTTACACACAAGTTTTCCTTTAAAGCTGCTCTGCTCAGCTGCCTGCAGCTGTGTAAACCAGGGGCAGCCTGTGGCAGGAAGGGCTGTGCTCCTGGGAGTCCTGAGTTAAGAGGAACTCTGTCACCATGGCAAGATGGATTCCTGACTGTCAGCCTCACTTGTGGGCACACAGGCTCATCCAGGCCAGGCAGTGGCTCAGTGACAGAAAGAGATGTCTTTACCTAAGCTGCAAAATTGTCAGAATCTCTTGGGATTTGAAAAAGTGCTGGAACAAAAGTGGGAGCCTTTGTGGGAGCTTCGGTTTCTGCATTATCTCTTTCAGTTTCCTTTTTCCTACAGCTCAGCTTTGCTTCTGCCTCTGCCAGCAATCCCTTCCCCTGTCTCTTCTGCATTCTAGTCCAGTGTTTGTTTAGCCCTGGCAAACTCCATGTGGTGCTTTGGCAAAATCCCTGCTGTTACATGAGCCAGTAGAGCTGGAGAAAAGATGATCCACAAGCTCTCAAGTTCCCAGGCTTTCCTTCAGGTGTGTAGCTCTGGGCATTAGTCAGTGTTCTGTGTCAGGAGGATCATCAGGGCCAGCTCCAAGGTTCACAGGGAACCACACAGGCTGATACTCAGTCTCTTTGCCAGCTTCTTATCCCTTTCCTTAGCTCCAGGTCTCTCTGGGTGTCACGCACAGCCTGCTTTGGGAAGCTGCACCTTGTCTATGGAGGAGCTCAGCAGGGATGGGGCTGGTGCTGTGCTTTCTGGGCTGGTCCCTGCCCCAGGGCAGGCCCAGCCTGAGCTGCTGGTTTGCTGGGAGAGCCTTTCCCTGCATCCCATGGCTCCCACCCTGCAGTGCCTCCCTGCAGTGCTCTTGGTGGGGACAGGGAGGGAAGGAAAGAGGCTGCACATTCCAGTTGATTCTGGCTTGTTTGCTTAGCCTGATTCTTGGCATGTCTGGACAGGATTCTCCTGTGCTCTGCTCTGTCTGATAGAGGAAGGAGGAAAAGCTGGGAAGTGGAGAGATCTCTTGCAGCAGATTCCATAACCCTCCTCTGGCTGTGGCTGCACATGGCCTCGTGTTTTTATAAAACAGGGAAGAGCTGGCAGTGAACTTGAGCCAGACAAGCAGAGGGAAAAAATGCAGCCAGTGACAGGGAGGAGGTGGGAGGGCTCCAGAGAGACTCTTCCTGCAGCTCAGAGTTTTCACTAGCTTACGTTATGAAGCACTTGAGGCAGATTCTGTAACAAAAACATTGTAGTGCTGGTGTTTTTATATTCTGGCAGCATGTAAAATAAATAATTACAAAGTGCAAGCTGCCTATCTGCCCAAGCCTGCTGAGTCCCAGAGAACACTAGAATATTGTCTGGTTTTGCACACATTTACAACTTTTCAACTTCAACATCTTAGAGCCTCCTACTCATATCCCTCATCAGGGAGTATTATTTTCCTCTCCAGAGCTGGAGAGGTGTCTCAGATTACTCCTGGCCTATTTTAGGAAGGCGTTTCACAGCTGTCCATTTCCATCCCTTCAGTCCCAGCCCTGGGCTATAAAACAGATTGCTGTCCAAGAGGCTCTTGCCAAGTCAAGCTGGAAGTGTTGCCACACCGAAATGTTCCTGTGTGGCAGGAGTGGGAGAGACACTGTTTGGGTAAGAAGAAGGGAAGTGGCTGGTTTCTAATAACAGTAGGCCCTTCCATAGGCCTTTCCAGTTTGCTTTAAATGTGGAAGCTGAGCCAGAGTACTGCAGCCTGTTGTGCAGCTGCACTGATGGATGCAGAGAAGCCAGGCCAGAATCTCAATCTGAACTGAATGCAGAACATCAGAGCACAACATCTGGCAGAGCAGTTCTCTCTCACATCTTGTGACTTGAGCTTTGCCCAGGCAGATGTGAAAGTCAACACTCCTGAGTCACTGCAGGCTGAGGAAATGGGGAATTTCACCTCCTGTGTGTGCCAGGCAGTGAGCAGCCTGCCTGCCATTTCCCTTTTGGGGTTTGTTGTGTGTCAGCTTGTTCAGCACAACTGCAGAACCCTGCTTGGTGAAGTGCTAATGGCAATGGAAATTGAGCTGTGCTCCTGACATGTGTTTCAGGGTAATTAGGATCTGACTTTCTCGTTGGGCCAGCAGGTAGCATTTGATGTTCCTTGCCAATTGGACTGGTTTGTCAGCAATCCTGAGTTTTATCCTGCTGTCTGAGCAGGACAGGAACAGCAGCAACCTCGCAGGCCATGGGTAGTGAACAGCAGAAATGCAGTCGAATTTCTGTCGTGCCCAGGATTCCAGCTTGAGAATTAAAGAACTAAAATAAGGCTTGTTCTGTGGTCATGCCACATATGAGCCCTAGTGCCAAGTGCTCTGAAGCACTTCTGCCAGCAGAAGGATTTTGGTGGGTTCTTAGGTCAGCTCCCTACACACAGTGCAGCGTGCATCTTTCTGGGAGTGAATTTTGCATGCAGCAGAGGTAAAAGTTTCCTTTTCCAGGGCAGTTTCGTTCATACATGGTGCCTCTAAATCCTTCTGAGCCATCTGAAATTGTTGTTCTTCCTTTGAGGTTTTTAAAGAGGAGGCAAAAAGATGAGGTGCAGTTAACACGCAGGGTGGCATTTTTGGAAACGCCCAAGAGGTCTGACTCAGCTGACACTGACACAGCAGGGAGTTTGTGTCAGTGAGAGAATCTACTTCCAAAGAACTGAAAATGCCACCACTGGAAAGGTGCTCAAAGCAGTAGAACAGCCCTAAGTTAATTGCAGTGAATGCTGTGTCTACTTGTTTCACTTGATTAGAGAACATACTCTTGTCTTTCAGGGAGTACAGGCCAAGAGTGCACGTCCAGTTTTTGGACAATGGAACCAAAGTGTCTGCGCTAAACCCAAAGACTTACGTATTTGAAGCTGAGAAGTCAGTGGGAGACCCTGAAGTGGACCTGATCAGGACAATAAATATTCCTGCAGTGGTGAGTTCTCTTTCATTCCTGCTGGGAATTCATCCTTCTTCAGAAGGAGCAGTGTGTTGCTTCATCCTGAGTCTCCTTTTGTGGAAGCTAAATGTGATGGAAGAAGAGGTGAGGCAGATGCTGGTCTCAGTTTGGAGTAGGACTATTGCACAGGGTTGATTTTGTTCCTCCCTTTCCTCACACCTCTGCAGTGTTAGTGCCTTCTCTGGTACTATGAGATCACACACTCTCCAGGGACAGGGGAAATCAGGCTTGCTGGGCTTCCATGAGTCAGGGAAACCAGAGAATTACTGGGGAACTAATGCCTCGGTGGAACTGCAGTGAGAGGGAGTTAGGAATGCTTGGGATGGTTTTGTCAGAATTGGAGAAACTGCCTCCCAGTCTGCTTCTCAAACTCTAGCAGAGCAGTTTGAGACAGAGCTGAATGAAAAGTCAAAAATGCACCCCCAGAGTGTGCTAGGTGAAAGAGAATCCTGTGGTGATCACAGGCAGACCATTATTTCAGTCTTACACAGGGACAGCATGAGCACAAGCAGATCCAATCTGCCACAGCTTTTAGAGGCAGTCAGGCTAGAAAGAAATAAACACTCCTAGTGTTTGAATTTTGGGGCAAGTGTCTGTGTCTGGATGCTGCTGTTTCATTCCTCAGTAAATGTGGCCATTGCTCCCTCCTTCCAGACTGCCATGGAGTGGACCAGGTCAACCCCCCTGCAGTTTGCCACGGAGGTGCTGCTGCTGCTGTACCAGGAGTCGCTGTTCACCGTGCGCAGTGTGCACGAGCTGCTCTGGGGCTACAGGGACAGGCTGCTGTCCACCATCCACGTCCTGCACCCCGAGATCGACCCCGTCTTCGGGCTCTTCAGCAAGGTAACAGCACTGCCTCGCTGCTCTGCTTCCCCTGGCACTGCTGAGGGCTGAGCCAGCAGGCAGAGACAGCAGCTCCTGCCTGTGCTCCCTTGAGTAGCACGGCCTTTGTGGGGCCATGTGTGCAAACTGCTCGAAAAATGGCCTGGTTTCTTTAGTAATTCACTCAAATTGGGTGTTATTTTGGTGCTGGAGCTATTCCTGACTTGCACAGTGCTCCTGGTCTTGGGGGAATCCTTGCTTCTTGGAGATGTCTGCAGTGCTGAGGATATTTCTGTTTTTTCCCTGAGGGCTCTTTATTTAAGGGTAGCTCTCAAAGGGAGAAAAGCCTCACCTGGTGTTGTATTTCCTGCCTTTGAGAGGTGTAAGGATCTTGTCTGGTCACTTCCACCTCATTCCTGTTCGAGCTGGAGTTCAGTGAACTGCACAGATCTCAGGGACAGGGCATCACTCATGGGTGGGTTTGGAGTGGTGACAACTTCAGCTCCTGCCACCCCTCACAGTGACCAGCCAGGTGCCACAGGATGAGCAGAGCCACTGAAAGCTCCTGCATCTCTTTGCAGATGAATGGATCCGATGATGGAGAATACGTTTTCCTGAGTGGGGAAACAAACTACCTGAACTTCTCCAGGATTGTGGAGTGGAAGGGAAAAGAGTAAGTTTTTCCATGTACTGTGGCCTCTGTCAGAATCTGCCCCTTGCTTGCCTGGGGCCTGTTCAAAGAGAATGCAAGTGCAGCTTAAGGGAACCTGGTTCCTATTTGCTTACACCAGGAGCTGGCATTGCCTGGCTGCTGCAGAACATCTGTTAGCCCTTGCTGTCTGTGCTTCCCTCTGTTCAGGTCCTTGAGCTGGTGGACAACAGAGGCATGTAACATGATCAATGGCACGGATGGGACATCCTTCCACCCGCTGATCAGCAAAGATGAGAACATTTACATCTTTTCTTCCGATTTCTGCAGGTAAGGAGAAGGCAGTGGCACTCAGGCTTCAAAGCAGAGTTTGTGTCCATTCCTCTCAAGGTGTTCTGTTAGGCCTATGGGTCTCTTCCTGTGATTTCATTGAACAGTCACAGTGCATTTATTCGTGGTAGGAAGGATGAGATTTAAAAAAAAAGTCTGCATTAAGGATGTGTTATTTGCTAATGAAGATCTGTGAAGTGAAAATTTGGAACAGACTGGACTGCAAGGCTAGTAACGAGGGGAATGGAAGGATTTATATAAACTTGGCGTAAGCTTCTTTCCTCCAAAGCCTTCCTCTGTGCTGTGCTTTTTTAGACAACCCAGGCTGCCCTCTTCAGAGATTCATGACTTCACATGATGCAAAGAAATCTTGGCATTTCCTTCCTTATTTATTACCTTGTCTTCCCTCTTGCTGATTTCCTGGTGTGTGAAGAACAAAACCGACCTGAAATTACTTAAATCAATAGAATTATTTAAATCAATACAGATGTGTGTTACGCTGAGTTCAGGATGTGCCAGAGTGTTCTGTCTCTGATGACCATGTTCCTTTTCTGGTACCTGCACTCACACAGCACGCAGCAGTGACAGCATGGGGACTCTGTTTTGTGCAGCAGCAGGGTGATGAGATGTGAGAATAAAATTCCCTGCAGAATATAAACTTCCATACAGAACGTGATGGGAATGCAACCCGGGTTGGCATTACCACGGGAACACGTGCAGCTGGGGTCAGTGCCTGCTGCAGCCTGACACCTGGCTCTGCTCTGCCTCTCTGCAGGTCCCTGTTCCTGGTGTATGACAGCTCGGGAGCCGTGGCCGGGGTGCCCACGTTCCGCTTCGTGCCCTCCTCCATGGTGTTTGCCAACACGTCGGTGAACCCGGCCAACGCCGGCTTCTGCGTGCCCGCCGGCAACTGCCCCGGCACCGGCGTGCTCAACGTCAGCGTCTGCAAGCAGGGTATGGCCCAGGGATTGTCCTACACTCAGCTCCCCTCTCTGTGAAGCTCTGAGGTCCCCCAAGGCTTCTTGCTTGGCGTTTTTTTTGTTTTGGTGATGGCTCGGTGTTTTCGCAGGTGCTCCCATATTTCTGTCGGCTCCGCATTTTTACCAGGCAGATCCAAAGTTTGTAGAGGACATAGAGGGCATGCATCCCAGAAAAGAGTACCACGAGACGTTTATGGACATCAATCCTGTAAGTGCAGCCTTTTTGCAAGTGTTCTCTAGGTGAATGGATGAGAGCAGCTGGGTTTGGATCACCTCCTTGGATGCTGTGAGCTGGCCTAGTCCCGTTGACCTCAAGGCATCTGTAGCAGTTCTGTGATGCTGCATGGCATGGGAGGTGCCTTTTTGGGCAGCTGTCCTGTGTGTCACACACCTCACCCACTCGTGGCAGGGCAGAGTGAGAAACAGAAAGGGCCTGGAGCTGTGCAAGCTCTGCTCAGCAATCACGGGAACATCCCTGTGTTACCCACGCTGTTTTCATCACAGTTCCCAAACGCTGCCTGAGACCAGCTCCTGTGGAGAAAATTCATTCTCTCCCAGCTAAAACCAGTGCAGCAGTGATCTCTACACCCCTCCAGACAAATGTGGGTCGAGGAAAAGAGCACAGTCACAACCTGCCTGGTTTACAGAAACAGTGCTCTGACTCATTGGGCTGTTATGTGCAGCTAAATCGGGAGGAAATTCCACAGCTCCTCTCCTCAGGTCCAGTGCAGATCCTGCTTTGTGCTGTGTTCCAGGTTCTTCCTGCATTCTCACAGTTCTCATTCTTTGCCCTTTGCTGATTTATTTAACACTGATCTCTTTTATTCCCCAGCTGACAGGGCTCGTCTTGCAGGCTGCCAAGCGGATGCAGGTCAACGTTCACGTCCGAAAATTACCTGAATTTTTGTGAGTGCTCTCTGCTGCTGGGTGGAGCCCCACATCTATGCTGATATTCAGAAGGCTTTTTCTGCAGTGTTCTGGTGGAATATGGGTTGGAGAGAGCAAGTGTGGGAGAGAGAAGTCCAGCTGAATCTCAGTTCTAAGGGGGCAGATTCTGCAGTTCCACCTGCAGAGTAAAGAATGCTGTGTGGTAGCTACTCCTCCTGATGTTTTTTGGCACAGCTTGGCTGTAGTGACTACAGCAGAAGTGTTTTATCTGCCCAGTTCCACTGGGAGACTTCAGGCTTGTTTCCCAGTGCCCAGGAACTGTCACAGTAACACAGCTCCTGCCTGAGCTGGGATTCCACATGTGCCAACTGTTAGGGGATTTTTGCTGCTGTGCCCATGTTCCTTAGACAATAGTTCCTGTGTTTTACAAATAGGAGTAACCTTCAACATCAGCTTAGCTCAGTTGCTGCTGCCTGGCACAAATCTGTCACTCAGTTAATAATGAGCCCCAGATGGATCCCTGTTTCTCACTGCCCACCAAGTCCCAAAATACACCCTGCTCCCAAACCAGAATTTATCCATCTGTGAGATGGAGATTGTCCTACTCCAGCAGTGAGGTCAAAATCCACAGCAAAAAGGAACAGCCCAGAGGTTTTTAGGGACACTTTCCTTGCACATTGTTCTTGTGTAATCTGTCTTCACAACCCTCAGGTGGAACAGTTCCAAACCCACAATTTTATTTTTTTTCCCCACTCAGTGAAACCGGCAACATCCGAACGCTGATTTTCCCAGTGATGTATATAAATGAGGTAAATAGTTTTGCTATGTCTTTCCAGCATTGTGGCACAGTAATACCCTCTGAGCTAGCCAGAAAAAATGCTGATTTTCTTGCTGTTTGTACAGCAATAGGTAGGAAGGTGTTGCTTTTTCTTTACTAATACCCTCCTGCTGCTTGTTGTGTCTTATGTTCAGCCCTGCCAAACACTTTGTCAGATTTGCCCATGAGGAGAAGGGATGCTCAGACATAGGCAGGACTTGAGGAGATCACACCTTGAATCAGCTGTTGTGAATATTCCTGTACTGTAGTTGCATCACTGAATCAATTGGTATTAGTCCATTCTCAAACCAAAAGTTAAAAAACCCACGTTTTCCATTGAAATACAGACTAGGTGACCCCTCTGCCACCTGGAAGAACTTTAGGGAGGAAGTGTATCAGTGGAGAGTTGTGAGACTGTTGTTTCCCTGCCCTTCACAAAAGTGATCTTACAGAAAGCACAGAAATAAATAAACTTTTTTTTCCTTTTTCATCTCTCTCTGCTCCAGAGTGTTCTGATTGATGAAGCATCTGCCAGCAAACTCAGGCACGTCCTGCTGGAAGCCAGTGTTGTGACTGGCATCCCCTTTGTCATCATGGCTCTGGGGATTGTGTTTGGGGTTGTTTTCATTGTGCTGGCGTGCAGGTCCCAGAGGATCACTGAAGAGGTAAGCAGCACTTGCATTTGACTTTGCTTGCTGTCCATCTGCCTGCATTTGATTTTTCTTTTTTTTTTTTTTCTTGTGGTTGATTTTTACTTTTTGTTGTCTTTCTGCACGTGTTTTTATTTTGTTTTTGTTGGGAATGACCTTTCTAGGGAGGGGAAGTTTTAATAGACTCAGAATAAACGCGCCAAAGCAAAGGAGCGGAGTTAATCCCAGAAGCCTGGTAAGGCAGCTCCTGTCTCTGTGCCCAGCAGTAGTGAAATAAATCAGCCTGTCTAGAGGACCCTCAGGGGTAAGATGAAAAAACTCCACTGTATCTGAGGACAGATTTAGTTGGTGTCACCGTTCTCAGCAGAAGAACCGTGTTGTGCCAGTGGATTATTTTCCAGAATCATAATGCAAATTGGTGGCCAAAGAACAGCTGACTTGCACAGGCAGCAGCAGCAGGAAGTATTCTCCAGTATTGTCTATTTACAAGACAGCCTGTAAATCCGAGAATTATGTAAATTATGAGAAGTTCTGTCCCAAGATGACATGCTGGCATTGAGGTGCCTGTCAGGGTGAAAGCTGATGTCAGCATTTCACCATGACAGGATTCAGATGGCACCAAGCCTTTGGTTAGAGGAGTAGCTTGGGTTCTCTAGGAGGCTGTTTTCCCCTCATAGTTGCTGTGGCCTTACTGTGGTCTCGTGTGTTTGGCATTCCCTAAATGCTGTCTCACAGCTTGCCTCTGTGCCTGGGGACCCCTGTGGATCAGTGGGTCCCACTGCCATCCCATCCCCATGAATGTATTTCAGTCTCCTGTGCAGGAGAGACTGGTCCTTTTTCCTTCCCTTTCCTTCTGAGCCTGACTGAGTTGTCAGCAGCTCAGCCCAAGCCAGTCCTGGGAATTCCTGCCCCACCCTACAAACCAGCTCTCCTGCATGTGCTGGAACACTCGGGGCTCAAAATGACAGAATGCATTCCGTGCTTCTCCTGCTTTGCTTTTTGTTGCTTTTCCCACAAACAGAGGCAATCCAGCAGTTTGCAGCTCTTCTGGGGGGCTCTGGCATTCCCTGCCTGAGCTGCCACCCACCCTCTGGAGCTTTCCTAGAGGGAATTGTCCTTAGGAGCTTTTCCTTTCCCTGCTTGCAGTCTGGGCAGCGCAGCCACCATGGCCACATTTATCTCGCTGTGTTTCGTTCCTGCAGAGCACGGAAGAAGAGAGGTCCCCACTCATCAGGACGTCTTAGTAGATTTTTCTTTTCCCTGTGAGCTTGGAGAGTGAGCGGTTAGAGCTGACCTAACACCAGCTGTCCCCTGTGGAGACACAGTCGTGTCCAGCGGCACTTTTGGTGGGACACAGGTGCAAGGGAATCTGCACTGTCAGCCAGGGAGGAGACTTCTTTCTCGCCAGCTACGTCACAACTTCCAAACTCCATTTGAAAACTGCTCCAGATCCTGCTTTTCTCAACCCTGCCCTCTGTTTGTACCCACACTGGCAGCCACAGAGGATGATCACCGCTGGAAGGGCGAGCACAGGCCAGCCCGATTGCCTGCAGGGTGGCGAGTGTGGGCTGGGAGCACAGCGGGCTCCTGGATGGCCCTGGGACAGGGACACATGTGCTGTGGGCTGGATGGTGTCCTGGCCCATGCAGTGTCCTTGCTGCAGAGTGCACCAAGCGTTTGGTACTCGTGTCCTCGGTCCTGTCCCATGTGCAGCTCACCCAGCCCAGAGCCAAGTGTCCAGGCGGGACCGAGCCAGCGGCTGGAAGTGCTTTTCCGTGCACACCACCTCTGCTTGTTAGCCAGGCTTCTGTCCTTCAGGTGTGGGGTTTGTTCTGCAGCTTACGGCACCGCAGCTCGGCGTTGCTCCTGGGGTGGAGGGGACAAAGCTCCTGGCTGGTGTTGTCTGGGGGGTTTGCTGGGAATGTGGAGTCGCTGTGTTTGGGATGAGAGCACCCTCCGTGCTATGGACAGGGTCCTGAGAGCTCCTGACACTTTTTTACTTGTGTTATAAGTCATCAAGGTTCCTCCCCACCTTCCCAATTAAAAGAATATTCTCATCGAGGAACATTTCCATTAGGTAGTGAAATGTGTTTTTAAAGTGTGTACTTGTCTTCCGAAGAGGGGCATTGGGGTTTGCATTGCTTGGGCGTGGTTTTTGGGGTCTTTTTCCTGGCTGCTGCTTTGGCTTCTTCCCTGTGAGGCCCTTGAATGGATTGCCCAGGGAAGCTGTGGCTGCCCCTGGATCGCTGGAGTGTCCAAGGCCGGTTTGGACTCTGGGGCTTGCAGCAGCCTGGGACAGTGCAAGGTGTCCCTGCCATGGCGCGATGGGCTTCAAGGCGCCTTCCCACCCAAACCCTCCTGGCATTCTGTGAAAGCGCTGTCATCTTTTCTGCCTGTTCCCACCAAATGTTGCTTCCTGGGAATAGCCTCGGGACAACGCGAGGGGACTGCCTTTGCTCTGCTTTTCCCAGCACCGTGCCACACTCCGGGTGCGGGTGTCAAAGGAGCGGGGGCGCTGCGCTCCGTGTCGGGAGGTCCAGGGCATCCAGAGCGGATCCACGAAGGGGAGACCCCGGCTGGGGTGAGCTCAGGCTCAGCTCGCGCGAGCCTTTATAATCGCTGTTTAGCGCAAAGCTGGACCTTTCCCCCGACACTCAGGGAACAGCTGTTTGGCTTTATTCTCCTTTATTTCCCCGCGTCCCTTGGGACATTAAGCTTTCCCGGCCCCACCCGTCCCGCTGCCCCAGTGGTACGGCCCGCTGGCGCGCGCGGGCTGCGTCACTGCGCACCGCCTGCTCCCAGTGCGTCACCGCGCGCCGCCCGCGCCACCCGGAAGCGCTTGTGGCGGCGGCGGAAAAGCGGCGCGTGCGGCCGGTTTTGTTTGTGGCTGGACCCGCCGCGGGGGCTCGTTCGCGCCTCCCGCGGGGGCCTCCGCTCGCCGTCCCACGGTCAGCCCCATGGCCTTCAACTTCGGCGCCACGGCAGGAGCCGGGGCCGCCAACCCGACCGGTGAGCGCCGGGGGGAGCGGGGCGGGGGGAGCCCAGCAGCGGGCAGCGCGTGCCCCCCTCTCTCTCGTGGCCAATGAGGGCAGCGGCGGCTGGCAGCACGTGCCCCCCGCCATTGGAAATCCTGGTCCCCTCAGGGAGCCGCGCGTGCCCCCCCGCCAATGGGAATCGTGGTCCCCTCAGGAACCCGCGCGTGCCCCCCTGCCAATGGGAATCGCGGTCCCCTCAGTAACCCGCGCGTGCCCCCCCGCCAATGGGAACAGCGGTCCCCTCAGGGAGCCGCGCGTGCCCCCCCGCCAATGGGAATCGGGGTCCCCTCAGCGAGCCGCGCGTGCCGCCTCCGGCAATGGGGACAGGGCCGGCCGGTGGCGGCCCGCGCGTGCCCTGCGGCCAATGGGAGCGGCGGTCCCGGCAGCGCGTGCCCCCCGGCCAATGGGAGCCGCGGCCGCCTCAGAGGCGCCGTCCCGCGCCCCGCCCGGCCCTCGGCGGGCCCGGGAGTTGCTCTCGAGGCGCTGGTGATGGGGTAGTGCAGGTCCCTCGGATCAGCATTTTGCTGATCGTCGTTTGGACGAGATGCCCTTGGAAGTTCACTTTTTGAGGAAGGTAAAGGACAGGGGTTAACTTTTAAAGGAAGGCTATTCCTTCTTTTGTCGCTGTTAGTCAGGGTGAAGTGTAAGACAGAACTTTCCTTACCCTCACTTAATAAAGTAATTGATTGTTGGCTCCGAGCAAGTCCTTTGGACTTTTACTGTCTCTTCCACTCTGGGGCTTTTACACACATTCTTTCTGACCCCATCTGAAAGTAAAAAATCACCTTGTGCTACCTGTACACCATGGCAAGGTTTATGGCACAGACCAATATCCTGAGGGCTCAAACCTCAGGACCTCCCATTGTCTGTCCAGCTTGAGCCTGTTTCAGCTGCATCCCAGGCTGCTGCATGCATCAGTAAATCCAGCAAGGCCGAGGTGGGCAGATTTTGGCAATAAAACTTGGATAAGTCTGCCCTGGAGTAGCTGAGGCTTGTGTGGTTCCTCAGCTGCTGGAGCTGACTTTTGTGGTTATTCTGCTGTCACGTATCTGAGCGTATTATTTATATGAAGATGCCTTCCTGATAGTTTATGAATTGATTTTGCTATTATCTGTTACAATAAACACAGATGCAGCTGTCTCGAGCAGTCTTAGGCTGTTAAAAATTACTTTTAATGTGAATATTATAACTGGAAATTGCTCTTGTTTCTAATTCTGCCTGTCTTGCCCTGGGGGTGGAAAAATGCTCCAGCTTTTCTTTCCTGGGACCTGCCTTTCCCTCAGAACTAATGTTGCCTTGCTCTTTTTCTGCTTCCCGCTTGTCAGGATTTGGTGGGCTTGAAACTACAAACTCCACTGCCAGTGGGTTTAATTTTGGGGGTTTCGGATTAACCGCTAACCCGGCGGTGAATTTTAATATTGGGAATTTCGGTGTTTCCACTACCGCGACTCCGCCCTTCAATTTTGGTAACAGTCTGGCAAGCGCAGGTAGATAACACATAAATAAATCTGTGTTCTGTGGTAAATGTTACCAGCAGGGGTCCAAGAATTGCATCCCTCCCTGGGAATCTGTGCCCACTACTAATCCTCAAGCTCTGGAAATGGAGTAGCTTGGAGGGGTTTGGCCTGTTAAATTCTACAGGAATAGCATTTGGGAATGAATCCAGGTGATCACGAGCAATCCCAGAGCTGTGCCACGTTTCCTGACATGAGATTCTTGGACTACTGCAGTCATGTTTTCATCCTCCCCCGTGTCTCCTCATCGGCCTTGCGTTGGCAGTCACGAACGCACCACCCCTCAGTAGTTTCTGTGGACAAACAGATTGTGTGCGACCGGCACCAAGCCAGAGCCCAGCTGGGGCTGTTCCCCAAAACCGCCCTGTCCCAGCTCTCCGGAGGCACTCATGCTCCAGGGAGCTCCAGGGATGGCTCCATCAGATTTGAGCCATCAGCTGATGTCCTTTCACCTGCAATACGTCCCATTCCCTCTAAAACCACAGGCTGAGTGGATTCATGTTGGTGTGCCATCAGCCCGGGGTGCCGTTGCTGCTGCTCGTGTAGGAATTCCATCCATCCCACAGTGTCACCGCTCTCTCATCTGTTGTGTGCGCTCCTGGGATCTCACTGCTGTGAACACTCCTGGGCTGCATTCCTTTGCCTTCATTTGAGCTGCTCCAGAACACACCGTGGATGGTCCATGCGATATTGAATTTGTACTCTCAGGTCCCTTTCACAAAAGCATGACTAAACCTGCTGTGGGAAAATAAAATTGTGTCATGTGTGGTGCTCCTGCCAGGGTAAAACATGGGTGTTACAGAGAGCAGTTTCTTGTGTCCACTCACATTAAGATGTTTGCTGAATGGAAATGAAATGAATTGCGTATCAGCTTTGATTTATGCTTTTCATTTTGTTGGTGGGCAAGAGGACTGTGAGTGCAATAGATCTAAAGAACCTTTTTTTTTTTTTTTGTTAGTGACAAGAGAGTTAGGAGAAGCAGCAAATCCTTTGTAGCAGACTGTCTTTTCTCATTTAAATGTGTAAAAAGCAGCACAAAACAGAGAGACCTTGGTTTCCCAGGCAGGTCAGCGCTCCACAGGGTGCACCTTTGCCAGCACCCCTGGAGCTCAGGTGCTCACGTAGGTCCTCTCCTGCTGGCCACTGACTGCTTTCCCTGAAAAGCTGTGGAAAGCTGATTGCTTTTGCATCCATCTTCTCATGTTAGTGGTTGAACTCCAAATGAGATGTAACGGGGAGGATCATGGGGAAACAGGGCTTTAAAAAAAAAGACCCTGTAGAATTTTACCTGTAAATTTTGTCTGTAAGCACAGCAACTGTATGTACCTGGCCTCAAGCTTTGATTTGTTTCCCAAGGTTAGGACCATTTGCAAAGTTCACAAAACGTCAGGCTGCTTATTAAACACTTGGCAGTGGCATTGACCAGAAGTATTCCTGCAAACAATCTAAGAAATAGTACTGCTATTTGTGTGTGTCACTGGGGAAAGCACACCCCTGTGGTGAAGGAACAAGATGCCAGTTGACTGCTGTCCTCTTGTTTGCTGTGTTGACACACCATCCCAGTTGTGGCTCTGTGGTCCATGTTTTCTCCCCATTTCCTCGGCTGATGACCCGGATGCCATGCTCAGTGTGACCGACATGCTTGTGCCATGCGTCTGTCAGCACCGTTCCCATGACACCGACTTGTCACACTGTGCCCAGCTCAGGCTGTGTGCTGCTGCCTCACCACATCTGTGTTTGCAGGTGCCTTCGGAGGCTTTGGGACCACCACCACCACTGCAGCACCCGCCTTCAGCTTCTCTGCTCCCACCAACACCGGCACCAGCGGTAAGGGACGCGAGGGCTGGCTGCCTTCAGAGCAAACCCAGCAGGGCTCTGGATTGCCTGGCTGCTCTGCTCTCCTTCTCAGTCATCATTTCCTTCTTTCCCCAGGGCTCTTCGGTGCTACCCAGAACAAAGGCTTTGGATTTGGTACCAGTTTTGGCACAGGAACTGGAAGTGGCTTGGGTAGTGGCTTGGGAACCGGGCTAGGCTTTGGAGGCTTTGGAAGCCAGCAGCAGCAGCAGCAGAGCAGTGAGTATGGCCTTTGGATCTACCCATCCCTTGGCAGCAAAACCATAAGACTGCCACCTTCAGTTCCTTGGCTAGTGGGACAGAAGGGTGCTGTAACAGAGACTCAAGCAAGCCCCCGAGCTTCACCCCTGAGCTTCCAACAATATTTACCCCTTTGGTTTAATGCTGGTAAAAACTGTAGTAAGAGGATTGATGTTGCAGTCACAGCATTGCAAGAAGGGAGAGGAAAAAGGCATTGAGGCTCATTTAAATGAGAGTTGGATAATAAGCAGCTTCAAGCTCAGAGTCCACTGAATTTGTAACAGCCAGCCTGCCTCTCAGATGGAGATACTGAGGGTGCCAGATGATGACATGGATCAATACAGGTGTCTCATTAAAAAAAAATAAAAAATTCTTCTAATGTGCCATTCAGGAACTTCTGTTGTAGATGAAGAATGGCTATAAAAAGACACTTAAGAAACATGACCTGATTTTAATTCATTTATTCAGTGTTTTTATTTCTCTTCTCAGAATACGATAAGATAGGCAGATGGTAGGTGACAGCATGGTCATGGTCAGTCAGGGAGGTCATTTTTGTTTCACTTCATCCCCCCAGCGTTAGGCGGTGGGTTGTTCAACCAGCCTGCGCAGACCCCCGCTCAGTCCAACCAGCTCATCAACACAGCCAGCGCCCTCTCGGCCCCGACCCTGCTGGGAGATGAGAGGGACGCCATTCTGGCCAAGTGGAACCAGCTGCAGGCCTTCTGGGGCACGGGCAAAGGCTACTTCAACAACAACATCGCTCCGGTGGAGTTCACGCAGGAAAACCCCTTCTGCCGCTTCAAGGTACGGCACCCTCCAGCTGCCCGCAGAGGGCGCTGCTGCCCGCGCTCTGCCGAGCCCGAGCATCCCATGGGGGTTACATAGATCGTGTCTCTGGCCAGAGTATTCTGAAACGGTATTTTTCCAGGTAATCTGCACAGTTGTGATGCATACTCATTAAAAGGTTCGAAGATGCTGGAAATCTGGGTGGTGTGGAGGGACTAGATAATGAGCCCAGATGTGGATGATGAAAGTAACATTTTCATGTGCTAGCATTTCAGGTTAGTGTGTGTGTACTTGGAACAGCTCTATGGAAATTAATTTTAATGTCTATCTGTGTGTGTTACAATAAGACAGAAACCATTTAAAATAATCTTCTTGTCTGAAAGAAACTGTGAACATTTGGAATAAGAACTTCAGGGTTTTTCTTCGTTGCTTTGTCTAGATTAAAATAACCCTCTCTGAACCTGGCCAGGTTTAAAATCCACCAGCCTTCAGCCTTCTTGTGCCTTTATCCTTGCCAGGCTCATGCTGACTCCATTCCCTGTGTGGAATCATCAGCAGTTCCAGATCTTGTTTCTCGTGTCCACAAAGAATTCGTGGCTCTCCATCCCCCACAAATCCCGCACCTGCTGACTGGGTTGCTAAGCCTCAGGCTTGTAGGGGGATTTGGGGCAGGATGTTGATACCCTCCTTCCCTGAGCTGATCCTTTGGAGTGCTAACTTTGTGGCCTGAATGTAGGTTAATGCTTCATTAAGTCTGGTGTTGATTATACACGTTGTGAGACTTCTGTAAAATTTTTGCAGCAGCTGTGCCCGCCTCACAAATGTTCGGCTTTGTTGCATCGCCTTTTTCAGTGTTACCTTGAACATTTTGTTGGCAATGCACCTGAAAGCTTATTTTATTGTAAGTTGTGTCTGAAATTGCTTTCATGGTTTCTGAGCTTTGAAAAATTGCCCAGTAAAAGTTGTGTGATGCAGAATCAGTTATTTTAGAATTTCATATACTAAAAAGAAGAGTTTTCAGGTTAGGCAATGCCAGGTACTAGGTTTACTCCACTCTGTGGCTGGAGTGTTTCTAATGCCATGGATTCATGTGCCTTAAGTGAAATACTGACAAGTTCCATCTGTGCCACCAGTGGAAGATGCCTGCAAAAACAGGGGAGAAGGTGGCACAGGGATAGGAACAAAGCATCATAAGTTAGTTGGGTTATTGCTCTGGAAACACCTGGCATCAGATAGGAAGGAATCATTACATGGAGGGTTCCATGGGAATCCACCTGTACACAATTCCAGCCCTGGGACACATGAGAAGCCTGCAGCTCCACACCAAGAAACACCTGCTGCTGAGGTACATGTTGCAGGCCTTGTTTGAAGGACCACAGGGAAGTAAAATAAATCTGTTCTAGTTTAAAAATACTTTGGTGCATAAAGAGATCATGGAAGAGTTATTTATGTAAAGCAGAAATACCAGAGGTGTCACGTGCTTAAAAACAAATTCTTCCTTAGCTATCACTGTTGTGCTCCATGACAGGAGGGCTGGTTCTGCAGGGCTCACCATGGCAGGGGATTGCCCTCTGCTGACAAAACCAGGCTCCTGGGCACGTCCTCAGCTCGTTTCTCTCTTCAGCAGGGGAAAGGTGCAGGTCACATTCCCAGAGGCAGTGTCAGGGCCTCACAAAGCCCCTGCTGTCCTGTCACCAGGGCTGTGTTGGGGTGACAGCTGATAGGCAAGAGAGGTGAAAGCTGCCACCCTGCTTTTGCTTGTAATAAACTCAAATCCTCCAGTTCCATTTGCACTTTGGAAAAAGGGTCACTTTGTAAAATGCTCCTGATTGCTGTCAGCTCTGCTGTGCTCTCAACTCCTCTGATGGGAAAAGGATAGTTAGGAACTTTATGTAAAAATCCAAACTGTTTCAAAAGCTGCTCTACTGGTGGCTGTGTGGGAGAATGATTTAAAAGGAGATTGATTTTATATTTCTGCAGTTCTCAATACATTGTGAGTTAAATTTTGGGATAAAATTGAGGGATTTAGCCCTCCCCTTCATGCCACAAGGACATGGTTTTACCAAGTAACATACCTTCATTTTGTTCCTCGGCAGGCTGTGGGTTACAGTTTAATGCCCAACAACAAAGATGAAGACGGCCTCGTGGTCTTGGTGTTTAACAGAAAAGAAGCAGACATTCGAAGCCAGCAGCAGCAGCTCGTAGAATCACTACACAAAATTTTGGGAGGAAACCAGACCCTCACTGTCAACGTTGAAGGTGTTAAAACCATGCCAGATGACCAGTACGTGAACTTCCCACAGGGATGCCCGTTTGTATTGCATGTTAGCAATGTTGGTGCCTAAGTCTCCTGTCTCCCCTTCTCCTTGGTTTTAGATCTGTCCATCCTGAATGTGATTTGTATCTCTTATTCCCTCACACAGTTTTTCTTATGCTGCCAAGTCCAGTACCACCTTTCCAGATTTTAGGTCATTCTTCATGTAGTACTGGTATCACCATAGAAACTGGGGAGAGCAGAGAATGTAATGGTATTTGCAGCTTTTCTCTCTCTCCCTTGCTGCGTTAAATCCTGCAGCTACTGGTACTCCACATCTCACTTAGCTAAAGGAAGTTAAAGGTCAGCAGGGAGAAGTGATAGCTTGGACTTGGGGTGGTTGTGGATTGTGTTAGCTCCTGCACGCTGCTGGCCTTTTCCTGACAAATGTTCCTCATTTGGCCTCTCTCAGGACAGAAGTGATCATTTACGTTGTGGAGCGCTCGCCCAACGGCACCTCGAGGAGAGTTCCTGCCACCACCCTCTACGCCCACTTTGAGCAAGCCAACATCAAATCATCCCTGCAGCAGCTGGGGGTCAGCCTGGCCATGGCCAGGACAGAGCTGTCCCCAGCACAAGTCAAGCAGCTCCTGCAGAACCCTCCTGCTGGTGAGCTGGGCCTTTGGGAGAAAAGCAGGTGTTGGCCTGCTGGAAAACACTGTGAGGAGAATAAGGGAAAAAAGTGAAAAATCGGAATAATCGTGTCCTGTACTTGCTGGTTTTCAGATGGGTCTCGTAGCTTGCCCAGGTGGCCACAGACAGTGCACACAGAGCTTTGTCTCAGAGTCATTAAGGACTCTTCATGCCATTTGATTAGATGACTTACCTTTGTGTCTGTAGCTTCTAGAGATGTCTATGCTGAAGATATGAAAAGTTATGAAATCTAGATTGGAAAAGACATTGGGCCTAGTCTTGCAGAAAAGTCAGAGCTAACTCCTACTGGGATTATCTTGCCAACTCGGTGCTTTGATCACTTAATTACTGGATTTTCAAATGTTTGTTTATTTCACACAAAATAGGTCACCTAAGTGTGGCGTACAGTGGGAGCAGTGGGAAAGTCTCCCTTTAAAGCATGGATTATCCAATGGGAGCACCCATGGGTCATCTCATCCCCCTGCTTTCAAACCTGCAGGAGTGCTTGATGGCCTTTGGGTCTGAATTTACTGCCCCTGCTCAGCACCAGGACTTCTAAAGAGCTATCCTTGCTAAATTAACCTAAATTTGTGTAACAAGCACTCAGGTTAGCATAGTTGATAGAGTTTGTATTTCACAGCATTTTTCCTGGTTAGCAGCTGCAACATCTCTCTATTCAGATATCCATACTAAAAATCCTTCTCTTTTTTATTTAGGTGTTGATCCTATCATATGGGAACAAGCCAAAGTTGATAATCCTGATCCTGAGAAGTAAGTCCAATAGTCTGTCCAAGTACTGAAGTATTGCAGCAAGGCTTGGAAGGGGGAGAAAGAGATAGTAATTGCATAGTACCCTTCAGGTAACTTGCAAGAAAGTTACTCGAGTACAATTTGGCCAAGTGCTGATCCGCTTGAAAGCAGGGAGGATTACTGGCAGTGCCTGTCTTAATCCCTTCACCCATTTAGGTGCTTAGGAGCTGTCAGGATAAAGAGTCTTACTTGGGTTCCTTGGAGGTGTGGTATCCTCCATTACGTGGATTGTTATTGTGACTTATTTTTTGCAATTGCTGAAGGTGATGCACCTTTGTACCCTCCAGTGGTTACAGATAAATTGGGCTGGTTTCTTTATGAAAAAGGAACAGGTTGTTGGGAATAGTGAAGACTCTAGAATTAGCAAAAGAAGATATGGTTATATATTAATTTATAAAAACCAACATAATCTGTAACTTTATATTAGATTTAGATTAGATTTATATTAATCTTGGCCATGTATCCAGTATAAAAACATGTGAGGAATATTTGTTTTCTCACAGGCTTATTCCTGTGCCAATGGTGGGTTTCAAGGAACTGCTGAGAAGATTGAAGGTCCAGGATCAGATGACCAAACAGCACCAAACTCGATTAGATGTAAGGTTGCTCAGCTGTATCATGACTTGCTGTTGCCAAAGGATGTGTTATTAAATGCACCTGCATTGTGTGTTCAAAACTGAAATGTGAACCATGTTCTTAATATATTCCTTAAATAGATCTCTTGCCTCAAAAACTGAGCAGTGTGGTTTGGTTTTCATTTGTTCCAGGTTCAGGCTTACTGTTTTGCTATAGACTAATCCACACCAGCTCCATTAAGTTGTATTGGCGTGGACTTTTTAATTTGGGCAACCAATTTTCCAGTGCCTTCTGAAAATCCCAGTTGAGTATGAAAATAAACACAAAGCAGAACAGTAGAGGTAGAGGAAAGCTTTCTAAAATCATCTGGATGGTGTAGTGTCATAAAACTGCCAGTTTTAAATCAGGCCTAACATGTTCTGTTACCTAAAACCTTCTCTGACTTGCAACTGACTCTCATCTCCTCTGCAGATCATATCAGAAGATATCAGTGAGCTGCAGAAAAACCAGACAACAACGATGGCAAAAATTGCACAGTACAAAAGGAAACTGATGGCGCTTTCACACAGAACTTTGCAGGTAATAATTTAAATAAAATAATTTAAAATACAACTCCTGGGACACAGTCTAGTGCCACAATCATTCTCAGAGGGAAAGAAGAACCTGCTCTGAGTCTTAGAGCAGCAGACTAAATGACACAACAAATCCAGTGAGAAAGAGGCTGAAGGAAGGGCAAAAAGATATAGCTGGGCTGGTCGGGAGTGGGCTGGGCCACATGTTCTCTAATGAACACCAAAGACTTCTTTTGTAGGTGCTAATAAAGCAGGAGATCCAGAGGAAAAGCGGTTATGCCATTCAAGCAGACGAGGAGCAGCTTCGTGTGCAGTTGGATACAATTCAGTGTGAGCTGAACGCACCCACACAGTTCAAGGTGAGTGGCTAACAGCTCTGGGCTTTCCTCACTAAAAACACATCAGTTATCCAAACTGTGAGTATGTTGGTTGTGGAATGCTTTCACCTCACTAAAAACACATCAGTTATCCAAACTGTGAGTATGTTGGTTGTGGAATGCTTTCAGTCTGGCAGGGTGAGTAGGTTGTAGCACCATGTTCTTTGCTGAATAGCCAGTAGGTGTTTCAGTAGGTTTGAGTTGTTGGAATGCCCCTTGCACGTCTTCCAGAAGGTGTAAAAACTGAATGAGCAGCAAAGCTTCCAGCCCTGGAGACTGAAGGAATGGTAGCTGCTGGAGCAAATGAGTTGTGTTTGATTTAATTCTGTTTCTGTCCCCAGGGCAGACTGAATGAGCTGATGTCCCAGATCAGGATGCAGAACCACTTTGGAGCAGTGCGGGCTGAGGAGCGCTATTACATCGATGCAGACCTCTTAAGGGAGATCAAGCAAGTAAGTGTTACTGGCTAGAATCCTGGCCTACTCTCGAACCTTCATCATTTCAGCCAGACACACGCTGCCTGGGTCTACAGTGTCATGTTCTTGCCTTCTTGATGAAGTCATGCTTTTAATTGGTCTCAGTGCCAGGGCACCAAGCTATTGTACAAAAGCACTCTGTGGAGATAGGCTGTTAGTAGACAAAATACTGTTATTCCTTCCTCAAAGAAATGATACCAGGCTTATCAATGTGCCAAGGCCACCAGCCATGGCACTTTGGAGAATTATTCCCTAATGAGTCTGTGAAGCTGAGCAGTACTCACACTGGTTTCTGAACTACCTGCAGCACCTGAAGCAGCAGCAAGAAGGGCTGAGTCACCTAATCAGCATCATCAAGGATGACTTGGAGGACATCAAGCTAATAGAGCACGGGCTGAACGAGAGCATTCCCATCCGAGGGGGAGTCTTCAGTTGACTGGTGGAAGTTTACACAGAACATGTAGTCGAGTTCATGGCTCACCTTCCAAGGCTAAAACTGTTGAGGTAAAATAAAACACTTATCTTGTAGGAGCGAAATGGTATTTTGTCTGTTACTTTTAGAATTAGCAAAGCCTCTTCTAAGCTTTTAAAATTGACCTTTGGAAGGTTTATATTTTATAAAGCTGTATATGCTTTAACAAAAGAAGGAAAACTGAATCTGTTCAGGTACCATTTTACTATGAAACTATATGTACTATTGTACATTTTTTCTTTTTTTACGACAGCATTGTCCTAAATCTGCAGTGCTGAGGGGATTGTTTCACTAATGACTTGGTTTGTGGAAAGCTTAGCCTGCCTCCATGTTTCTGTCAGAACAGTCAATCAGCACCATTGTGTAAACAGCTAATTTAAACCATTACAGAGATGTTTGTTGCTGTGACTATGTTGTTCTCTGCAATACCAGTCAATTACTGGGGCAAGCTGCACAAAGTTCCTGTTTCGGTCCTTCCTTTGGACTGCAAGGATCTGCAGGTTATGTTTTGATTGCTTTACGTATGTGAATTCCACAAAGCTTTGCTGCCCCTCTCAGTAACAATGTCTGGACGTTGTCTTCTGCCTTTTTTTAAATTGCCCAAGAGTAATAAATTCAGTCTGAATTTGTAATAAGCGGTGTGTGGTGTTGGCTCTCAGTGACATCAACAGACTCCAGCTAAGTGCACTTCACTGTGCTCTGGGCACTGCAGGCTGTCACACCAGTGCCACAGAGCTGCTGGGCTGCCTCAGTCCCCAAACCAGCATCAGAGGTGTGGCCCTTAGATCCTACCTGGGAGCACTTGCTGCAGAGCAGGTACCTACTCATTCCTGCTTTTCCCTCAGTACAAAAGTCACTGAAAGTAACTGAAACCAAAAACAAGGTTCCCTACAATCGGTTGTGCAGCACAAACAGGGGACAGGCTAAATAATTTTGTTCATTAGACAGAGTTAATTCCTTTCATTACATTTGAAGGATGGAAAAATAGAAATACAGCTGCAAGGTGGTAGGAGCTATATTGTGCATTTGAGAGTGTTTGTGGAAGCAGGATTCCATTACAATTGGAAAAGCACGTGTGGAACTCTACTTAAGGAAGAACAGGATTAGTTTGCTTTTGGAAGCATAGTTCCAATTAATAAATGGTCTGCACTGGCCATGAACTTTGTAAGAAATCCAATGAGACTGGAATCCTCTTCAGGGGCTGGGGTAGCAGTCCTAAGTGAAGTTTTCTGCCATGGGGCCCCTGCCGGACTATGCTGCTTGCATATGAGAAACAGATAGTTTCTTGTTTTTCAAGCTCTTCACACTCCACCCCACTTCACCAGCTGCAGTCCTATCATGCTTTGAAAATAACTTGAACGTGCAGCATAGGCTCCCTAGCAGGGGGCTACGTGATCTACTGGCCTGGGCTTTGAAAATGAAAGTATTGCTCTAGATTTCTTGAAAAAGTGCCCCTGCTAGAGCCAGTGTTGCACATCTGAGGTGTTTTTTCCAACATTTGGCTCTAGTACATGTTAGCAGCTCCAAACTTCCAGAACAAGCTCAGCACAGCAGAGGAATAGCAGCATGGAAGTAGGTGTCATCACTGGAACAGCATTGGCACTCACAGAGTTAACTAGAAAAATGAACAGCCAAGCAACAGCAATCTAGAAAACATGGTTTATTAAAAGGAAAGCTTTTATTAAAAGGAAAAGGTTTATTAAAAGGAAAGGTTAAAACACTGCCTACAACTAACACACTGACTTCCACCTCACTGCTCTTGAATATACCTGTAACATTTCCTCATATTGACAAGAGAAGCTAAGTTGCAGCAAACTACTGAAAATTGAGCTTCTTTTAGAAACAGTCGCAATTGAAGTGCAGCTCATCTATTTCACCTGTTTCCTTCCCCAGAGGGGTCACAGCTGTTGCCTACAGTGAGGTGTGTTTTGGGCACGCTCTAGTTTAGGTGAGACAGTGCTGCCTTTGGAGCAGTGAAGGCATGGACGTGGCAGCCCTGGCAGGCTCTCAGGACGGGCACTGTTTGACCAGGCGGAAGGCTTCCAGGAACTCGTTGAAGTCGATGTTGCCATCCTTGTTGAAATCAATGCTGCGAACCAAGTCGTCAATGCCATCGTCCGTGAGTTCAATGTTCATGTGGGAGCTGAACAGCTTCCAGGTTTGCTGGAATTCCTCAAAGGAGATGAGACCTGCCGAGGAACATTTTACATGCTACATTTCCTGATGTGGAGAGCAGAGGCTTAAACACAAAGCAGCAAAGAGGCATAACACAAATGGACATGTCACAAATGGACATGTCATAAGCATGGCAGGGAGCAGGAGGACCCAAGCCTAAACAACAGCACTTCTATACATTCCAAAGGAAGCACCAAAGCAGAAAGGAACACAAGGCAGTGATGAACTGCCCACATGCTTACCTGAATGGTCTCTGTCTATGATCCTGAATATGGTCTCCAAGTTGGATCTGTTTCGATAAATGGTTTCCAGCAAGCTCGACTGGATGTGCTGCAAGACATGATCACAGTTTTTATCCTTCTGACACCTCTGCTCTCTGACTTGTTACTGCAGGTGTCTCCACAAATCAGAGTATTTTTTGCTCTCAAGAACTTGCCAGCAGTGCTTTATCAGCCAGGTGTGATGACTGAATCATCAGCAACTTGTCCCTTCCCAACAGCGCTCTTCTGGGCTAGCAGCAAGCCAGGCTGCAGAGCTGCATTTGCTGGGCCAAATTACAAACTGCTACTTGGAGACTGGAATACAGCTTTCCTACTCAGAAGCCTACATCCAAAGCTACCTCTAAAGTTTGATTCACATCCATCATCTATTTGTGAAATAGACTGGGTGCCTCAGAACTCTGTGAGCTCAGGCAAGACTTTCTGTCAATTTAAGTGTGATTTGGATTATGCAAGAACCATCCCCTGTCCCTTGGTACCACAGTTGATTTGCACATGCTGGGGGTCTTTAATGGAAGGGCTGGGTGCTTACCTCTTGGCTCCTCTGCTCCATGGCGAGGTCATCCAGCCAGGATTTGTATTCCAGCATGCCATCCTGGGTGCTGCGCACCAGCTGCGGCCTCAGCATTCGCCAGGGCAGTCCCAGCCGCAGCACCGACTCCACTGCTGTGGCCCAGCTGCTCAGCGAGATCCTTCCTGCAGGGAAAAGGGACACACCTCTGGGACACAGCTGGGGACAGCACGTGAAGGCAAAGGAAAAGCTAAAACAGTGACACACAGTCTGTGCTGCTGACAGCACAGCATTGTTTTGCAGTGCAGGCACCCGCACACTTCCCACCAAGCCTCAGCAGCTTTTCATCTTTGCAACAAATCAAGGCTGTGAGGCTGCAAACATCTCAACTAAGGCAGGACACTAACTTTGGGGATTTCATTAGAAATTTGCAGCCCACTGCCCATTTTAGCAGCTGCTGTAACAACTGAGCTGAATTCCTACAAACAGTTTTGCTGCCAGGGAAGAAAGCAAGAAAAGCAGTTCTGCCAGCCACCATATCCCTTTTCTCCCCCAGCCCACCCTGGACAGTTCTCAGTGGTCACTGCACCAACACAGCTCTCCTGTCTGCCAGAGGATAAGAGCTCTTGGCTCCTTCCTTAAGACTCTGACAGAGACAATTGCCATGGAAAACATCCCTCACTTTGTTCTTGCCAGTGATTTTAGACTCCAGGGATGAAGGGGCCCTAGAGACCAGCCAGCCCTTCCCAAGTGACACAACAGACATGTCCCAGGTCATCTTTTCCAATGCTTCATCAGTATTCCAGCTGCAAGGAGTTCTTCTAGGACCAGTCTCAATTACTACACATTAGGCTAACGACATCCTGCTTTTCCAGCACCCCCACGTTACGGAGTCACTCAGAGACATCCACAGAGACTGAGTAAAAAAACCACAGACAAGGTCTGATGATACTGATGGTGACAGCTGTCAGTGAGCAGCCTCTCAGCCACCCCTAAACTCAACTAGAACCCACATCCCTCAGCTCTGAGTTACCTGTATTGTCCCTGTCGCAGGCCTTGAAGGCACTGATGAGGGCTGAGGTGTGAGCAAACAGCTGCTCCCGCAAGGCTCGAAAGGCTGACTCCTCTACTCTGCTGATTCTGCAGGATCCACAAGAGAGAAGCACTTGAAGGACTTGACATCAACCACCACAAAAGCTGCACCTGCCCTCCCTGTGCTCTACCTGGCTTGTCCATGGATTGCCCAGACCCTCAGACAACTGAAAAATCAGCAACCTTTAGAAAAATTCCCTTGGATTTTTGTTAACATTCCCTTCTCAACCCTTGAGCTTTCGTGAGTAACTTGAAGTACAAAGCTTGGTCCCTCCTTTAGAGCTATTATTTAGAAAATCAAGCTGTGAAAGTTCATCTCCAGAGTAAAACTTTCTAAAGGCTCAAAAAGTTCTCCCTTTGGGAATTCTGACTTGGCGAATACAGAGCAACTGGAAAGCCTTGCCTTTGGGTCATAGTGAGCATATGGGCTGTCTTGTTTGCTTGGTACTGAACAAAATGGGGAATGAGGTCTGGTCCCAGCTTCACATAGGCTCCTCTGTTGCTGCCAATCTCATAGTAGTTAGAGGCTGAAAAGATGGTCAGCACCTAATCCCAAAGAAGAGAGGCATTTGCAGTCAATACATACATCCTATAATATTTATATATGTGTAAACAACAAACCCAATCCTCTCCAGAGCGCACAGCCTGTGAAAGCACCAAGTTTTAGGAGAAGAGGCAGAGTCAGATGCTTTGCCAGGTGCAAATTCCTCACAGGTGGCACTGGTCACACCTGGACCTGGCCACATGCTGGGCTTGTGCAATTATCCTGTGCTCTCTTCCTAACTGACCTTGCGGTTGTGACAGAACTCGTAGCCCTCCTGCTTGCACTCGTGAGAGCGGATCAGGAACTGCAAGCCGTACTTCTCAAGGAACTTCTCCGTCACATCAGGCCCAAAGTAGCAGCCACCACCTCGCACCTTGTTCTCTCTGCAGCCCTCCTGAGGCATGGGGTCGCTCCAGAGGATATCTAAAATCTGAAAGGATTGGAAAAGTTTGCTAAGCAAATACAGCTCAGTCTGTGAATTCCTCCCTAGACTGCTGCTATAACCAGAGTGCAAGGGAACAGACGTGTTTCCTGCATTCCAGCTGAAGACTGTCACGGACCTGGGCCACCTCAGAGGTGATAATACTGTTGGCCAGCAGCTACAGGCACATCCAAAGTGTCTGGGGAAAGAGAGATGTGCTTAAGTCAGGCCCAATACAAGCTGTGCTTTTGCTAGCCTTAAGATGTCCAACAGCCTTGCCTGTCTTCCTCCATCCCAAAACACAAGTCCCAGGGCAAGAACAGCCAGCAGATCCTGAGACCATTTAGCAGGCTTAGTATTAAACATGTTTGTTCTCTAGCCAGGACATTCTGCAGCCTCCAGAAATACAAGTGCTAACTCAGTAACCACTGTTTGGATTAAAGCTTAATCTCTTTAATGCTGACTTCAATATGTAGTGCCATAGTGAAAAGGTGTGCAGCACTGGAAGGTCACATGTAATGTCAACTAAGTAGCCGTGGTTTCAGAGCACAGGCAAGAGACTGTCAGGCTGGAAAATCGAGGAAAGGAAGTCCCCAGCTGCTGCTCTCAGGAAGTAACAACGAAACATCCCCATGGCCTCACAGAGCAGCCCTTCCTGTCCACCTACCTCTGAAGGACCAGCTGCTGAGGAGGCACCCAATGCACACCCAGCTCAGGACCCTGCTTAGACTCCTCACCTGCTTCCACTCCTCCTGGTGCGTCCAGCACGGCTCATCCACATCCTTCAAGGAGACCAAGCTGGAATAGGTGAGCTCCTCTGGCTCTGACTCGCTGATGTCCACCAGCCGGCGGCACGTGTCGATCTGTTCCTGCACCGTGCGCCGCAGCCACCTGGAGAACTCGGGCCTGTTGGCTGTGCTGGGAGCCTGGGCTGCCTGGGGCTGCAGGGATGACCTGGGAGCTGCCTCCTTCCCTGCTGCATCACTGCCTGGGGGCCTCTCCCCGTTTATGGCCTGCATTTCTGCTTTTCTGCTCGACTCCTTTCTCTTCTTCATCCTTAACACAGAAATAAACTGAAACATAGGAGAAAAATGGAGCTGATAGCATGAAAACCAGATCTCCAACTCTAACATCTTCCACTGGCAGACTTCAAGTGATTCAATTTCCAAGCCCTACACCCTTCTGCCATCAACTGCTGCATGACTGTGGCTAACTCGTAGTGTCATCCTCTCAGACAAGCCATCCTGGATTCACAGCTGGGCCCCACATCCATCACATCTCACTTTTCCTCATTGACTCCATGCACACGGATTTCATCTGCAATGGGCACTATGCAGCAGAGCTAAGGGAGCATTAATGACTAATGCAAGAGTTGTTATTTTTTTTGGAGAAGGAAAGCGGTATTGCCCAACTAGAGAGTGAGGCAGAGACAAGTTAAACGGTTTATCAAAATCCTGGAAATCTAGGGGGTAAAACAGGCTAAGGAGCTGTAGGACAACATATCATCACTGCGTTTTTACTTCACCAGCACAAGAAACCAACAGTGGTTCTTCATCCCTTCACAGCTCAGGCACACACACTAACAAAACCAAAGCCTGTACTGAAACACAAGCTTGTCTAGGAAGACCATCTGTTAGATTTGTCTTGTCAACAGCTAAGCTGACATTGTAGAAAAGAGCTCCTCACCACAAATCAGCAACACTGTTGTCTCTTGCAGTAACTGGGAAATAAAACCTACTTTGTCCCTTGGAATTTTCTCAAGCATGTCCAGGTCAGTGGTGTCAGAGATGCCCCCGTGAATAATGAGGACTTTCTGATCAATCAGGGTGGCCAGGGGCAGCCAGCAGAACACATTCTGAAACATCCTCAAGATTTTCTTCCCGTGCACCTGGAAGGAAAGCAAACAAGAGATGAGGCATGAAGTCCTCTAAATGCACATCTCACATGGTGAAGGAGCCACAGACATAGGCCTACCTGGTATTTGTGCATCACTTCCTTGGTGAAGCCATAGCTAGAGGGACAGGAGAAAGGAAGCTCAGTGGGGTTTTGCACGAGGCCCTGGCACCGCGCTCAGCCCTGCACAGAAGCCGTACCGTAAGTTCACCAGGTGGTCCTCGTGGTTGCCGCGGTTCAGGTGAACCTCCTTGGGGTAGATCAGGAGGAAGGTGAAGAGGATAACAAGGATCTCAAGGGACTGCTTGCCTCTGTCCACAAAGTCCCCATTGAACACGTAGGACTTGGAAGGGGAAGGAAGGCCATTCTGGAAAAGCAAGGAACAGGCAGATGTCACCAGAGAGCCTCCCCAAGGTGTCCATACACCCTCTCGTGTCCCAGGCTACAACAGATCCCTGCTCATCTTTATCCTGTGTACAAAGAGTTGCCATTGGTATCAGCACTACAAAAATACCCATTGGCTCTAGTAAAACAGACACAGAGATCAGATTTCCAAGTCAGCAAGGGAATAAGCCATTTCAAACCCAATTGACCTGGAGAATTGACATGAATGGCCCAATTTTGCAAAGGCTTCTCAGCATGACCTATGGGATACAATGCCTAGACAGCCTCCCTCTCCAAATTTGGTGCCTACCTTGTAAAAGATGAGGAACAAGTCATCCAGCTGGCCATGCAGGTCTCCTGACAGGCACAAAGAGACAAGTCACAGTGTGTTTATCTTGAATTCAAAAAATCACCAATACATAACTTCCTGTGAACTATGTCCCTTATAAAACAATCACCGCTGAAATAATTTGGAAAATGCAAGTCTAGAGGAAAAGGACACAATGTAAGGCTTGAGCTCAAGTCTGAGGAGGACAGTAAAAAAACCTACACCATCTGCTGAACACTGATTTAGAAGCTTTGTTCATTTCTCTCTTGTGATGGCACAACATGGCACAACACTGTCATTAAATGGGACAAAGTTTTGCATTCAAAATAACAAACTGTCATTTAACATAATATTGGAGAGAGAGATTTGTTTTCCAGAGGTGGACTGCATGCAGAAGTCTGTGCTGTGTATTTTTCAGAAATACTTCAACATTTTAACATTAGTCAGAGTAGGAAAAAGTAAAAAGCTTTGTCTCAAGTTTACTTATAGGATGCAAAGATATGTTAACATTCTGGATTTGCATGCATGCACTGGTGCTCACCCAGAACAGCTCCAGATTTTGCTGTTTAAATAATCTCAGACCACAGATACAGAACAGGTCAGACCACCACCAAGTTTTGTGACCAGTCCTCAGCTGGGGGTGGTTTCCGTGGTTTAGTAAAATTACTCTGAGTTTGGGGTGAGAGAAAAAAGAGCACCTGGGTATTTCAGAAAGACCCAGCCACCTCTGAAGACATCTATAAACCAAGAGTGCATTTGTGTTCCAGGGTCAGTACAGAGGGAGCATCCTGCTCTCACTGCATTGTCTCTGCCTCACCCTCCCACCCAGCGTTCCAGCCCGGAGGCTGCAGGGACCCACCACACACGGTGACCTCCTCGCTGTAGCAGGTGGAGACGTGGCTGATGTTTGGCAACTGCTTGAGGTGCTTCCTGGTCTCGTGCAGGAGGTTTAAGACATAACGAGCGTGGAGCTGCTACTGGGAGAAAGTGAAGGGATTAAAGCAGGAAAGCAGTGGCCTCTGAGCAGCACCAGTGCGGCTGCAGACTCCACCACGACAGCCTGGATGGCAGAGCCCGGCCCTGGGATGGCAGTCTGTGCTGACCCGTGGGCTCACAAATGAAATGAGGGAAATGCAGACAGCAGGATGGCACACACTTGCCCAAGGCAGCCCAGCCTCAGCACTGAGGGGGCTGGCAAGGCAACTCTAAAGCCCCAGCAGAAGCAGGAGCAGCAGAAATTCCAGCCCAGTATCACAGGTAAGAAGCTGCTCCTCTACAACTTCCTTAGCTTTCCCACACCGAACCAGTGTTTGAGTTTGCATATGTCCTGCAGGGATAGATATGCTGAGATAGATGTGCAGGAATTTAATAGAGCTGGGATATGAAACACCTTTGGTTTAGAAGTTCTCTTTGGAGAAGGGATGTTTTGGCCTGTTTTGCAGTTCAGCACATCAGCTGAGGGATGGCAGCAGAACACTGCAGTTGCATGAAGGCTTGTCTTGTTAGTGCTGGGGTGGTACTCAACTCCCTCATGAAAATACAATTTACATTTCAAATCACAGTCCGAGTTGCACAGCAACTGTAATTGGCTGTTTGCCTCTGGGCCATTCTATACTTATTTACAAATTGAGAAATTTGAAAAAAAAAAAAAGTGAAAAGTTTCAACATGAGCTGTTGCTGGTTTTTCCCTTTAGAAATGAAATTCAGGTTAATATTGGTACACCCCTAGATAAGGTGTTCAGTTTTATCAGGAGTATATTTTCAGAAAGAAGAAAATTTCTGTGGCATTAGGAAATATCATGTCATTTCCAACCCCATTTTGTTTAACAGCCAGCCAAGCTTGTTACACTCCAGTCAACTGAGCTTGGTAAGAAAGCTGAGAGCAAATGATCTACCCTCCACCCCTGCTCAGCCAAGGGAAAGCACGGTACCTTTTTGGGATCCTTACTTGTTTCTGTTGGAAAGCTTCCAGCAAGGCCGTGGCATGGTCAGGGAGGAGAGGGAAGGAGAGCCGGGGTCCGCTGTACGAGTCTGGCACCTCTATGGATTCATAGTCACAGTATTTTTCCAGCTCTGCCTCTTTGTAACTTTCCCCACTTATAAACATGCGGCTTATAAAATCCCCTGCACAGCAGGTTGGTGGGGTTGATTTGGGTTTTTTTGTTAAAGGAGAGAAACAGACAAAAAACGTAGTTAATTGGCTGCAGGCACTGTGCTAGGAATTTGCTACAGAAGAGCTGTGTGGTTGGACTGGCACTCTGAAGCAATCACAGCCATGGATTTGGGTACTGCTTGGCACTGCTACAAAACTTGCAGTGGGGGAAAGGCTGCAGAGACAGATCTCCATGTGCACTGTGCACCATTCTGTGAAAACACAGTGAACTTTGTTGTGTCCTTCCAGCTCCTAAGAGCAGGAATTGCCCCACATTGCTCAGACAGCCCACAGTCTCCAGACAATTCACTCTCTATTCCTGATGCCATCAGTCTCGAGACTCTTGGCCACATGTGCCATCCTGAAGATTGCCTGACACTGGGCAATCAGCCTTTGGAGCTGCTGGTGCCACATCTACAAACAGCACACAAACTTACTCTCTTTGCTGCTGCTTGGTGTGAACTGGTCCATGAGGTAACTGAAGAAGTTGTGAAGCTGCAGGAAGAGGGAGAGCCCATGATTCACCATGGCAAGAAAGTCAACAGAGTAGCAAGCTATCATGATCATCTTTGTGGAAGATTTCCTCTGCCCTTCTCATGCTGTCTGGTACGTACAGCAACTGTCATTGCACCAATTCAAGTTTTGACTATCTTGAGATGAAGTCAAAACAGTGGCTTTATCTTCAGCCACGGGCTGAGCTTTGAGCCCTTTCTGTCCTTGAGAGCAAGGCAGCCATGTAAGACAATTTTAATCTAAGTTATAACAGACAAAATAGACTTGCCCATTGTGTTCAGACTCCAGAAAAGCTCTGTTAAATGGCTCTTAGGGCTTGCTTCTTTTGAGCTTCATTACTTTGTGCTTTGTGCAACACAAGCAGGCAGGGAATCAATAGGTTACAAAGCAGCAGGAAACCCAGCCCCTGACCACTGAAGCACTGGGAGAGTTCCAGCCAGCAGCAAGAAACCCAGAGACTGGCACAGCAAGCACCTTCCTCTGTGTTTTCCTTGCTGCTCTTTTTCCTGGCACCATACCTTGATCTGATCCTGCTCACAGGCATACTCAATGGATTGGAAGATTCTCCAGGTGCAGCGGCGCCGCATTTCCAGCCGAGCCACGTGGCGCCGATACCACTGCTGGATCAGCACAGCTGCCTTGAAAGCTGGGGGGGCAAGAACAGAACCAAGCTGCTGGGGTGTCTGCAACAGCTCCTTCCCCACCCCTGAACATGGAACAGAACCTTCCTTTGCAGCAAAGCTTCTAGGAATTGTATTCTTATGCCTAAGGGCAAAAAACCCCTCTTCTGTTTGCCTTCTTTTTTGCAAAAGGTTGACCTGACCCTGCCTGACCAGAGACCTCTGAAGCACTTGCAATCATTGCTGCTGTTCTCTCAGCACCAGTGTTAACAACAAATTATTAGGGCCTAAAAGCCTTGACATGTTTTTCAGGATTATTAGATAATATCCTCCCTTTCTACCTACCTTATTCATTTTTTTGTCCATCTTACCATCTCTAGTGCTGGGGCTTCAGGAAACCAGAAATTTAACTGAGGCCACACAAAGAATTGGGGGCAGACAGGATACCAAGCTTCCTTCTAGAGCCTTAGAAATACAGGGGGGTTTTCCACCTCTCTTTATGCCAAGCAACTACCTCAGCTTTTCCAGTTGTGAAAGAACTTTAGCATGACTCTATTGTAGCATAAATCTCAACATACCATTACCTCACAATAAAAGAAAGACAAAACTCCTCCCACTGTGAAAACAGGGAGGCAGAACTTGGCCATTACATGACACAGAATGACTTAGATGCCAGAATGTCCAGGTGCCTGTTTGAGGTTCAAGCCACAACCAGCACTGCAACAGGTGCTTCCCACCAAATTAGGGCTATCTGCCTTTGGATCTCTAAAACATAGCTTCTGTATTCTCCCAATTTCCGTGTGTTCTCTTCAAAGATTATTTCAGATAGCACATGTCCATCTTTCATGGTGCAGTTTCACATTTCCAGGTTCTGCCACAGAACTTTATGTATCTCTAGAATGTCTCTTGATCCCCCTGGACCAGCTGTTCCTTTCTGGTCCTTCCTGTTCCTTTTGGGAGCCCCACCTGAGCGCCCTATAATTAAAACACCTTTTTACACTGTTTCTCTGTCATCTCTAGCTGAGGGGGGGAAGGGATGACTGCTGTATCCACAGGCTGGTTTCTAAACTAAAGGGAAACAACAGAAGTAGGGAACTAGGCCTTATCACATTCACCAAAGCAGGGACAGCAGTGGCAGGTGTGTGGGAAAATCTTCACTGAAAAGAGGAAAATCCCTCACCTCTACCCCAAGGCAAGAGACAGAGATCGTATCAATTCAGTCAGCCTGCTTTAATTACACAAGTGGCCCTCCAGGCAGTTCAGCAGCAAACAGCAACCTTGTCCTAAAGAAGCTATCTAAATCAATTATATATTGAAAATATTAATCTTTTAAATTATGATTCTCTTTCAGCACTGGGTATTGCAGAGCACAGAAGGGAAGATGTACTGATCTGCACTGGGGCTGGGACACCCTGAACTTGTGAGCAAGAAGGTAAGATTTGGAAAGTCTAAACTCAGGAATAACTCAATGTTCTTGACTTTCTTTCTTGCTGACAAAATGCTGACTTGATCTCCTAGGCTTTGAAAAAATTTCTTGTGATGACTCCACACATACCAGTGAAACAGTAAAAATTAAACCTATGAAAGGTTATCAATTGCACAGTTCACATAAATCCACAGCATTTAAGCCCCAGATAGGCAAGGCACTGTTTTTTACTCTGCTTTTGCAGAAACCGACTCTGCAACTGAAAAAGCCAGGTATTCCAATTTAGCATCTTGTCTGGGCTAGTTATACCTGGCAGTGTTTGTATCAGTGGGGGGAAAAAGGCAACAAAGAAGAGGAAGACTCAGTTACATTTTATGATGATCCAAACCATAGCTCATCTAAGCTGCTCAAAGCAGACTTCACTCCAAGGCAGGGCCAGCTGAACAGCTCTGTTCCTACACTGTCTCCACTGAGCACAGCCTTCAGAAATTGTACAGGGGGACAGGGATGGCATCTGGCACACTGCATTTAGGCACCAAGTCCTGAGCAGTGCCCTGCTGCAGATGGCCAAATCTGACAGGCACTGAGAAGCAAAGGCTAGAAATTCACAGAGGCTTTAATGCCATGGGAAACCTGCTGAGGTATCAGGTGTAAAACAAGGTTTGAAATAAGTAACTAGCATTGTGTTAGACTTGATCATCTTAAAATGACCCTGAACTTGTTGGACAACTCCATCTCTGGTGTGTTGGGTGACAGGTAAGTCCAACTTGTATAAAAAGTGTTTCAACAGTGGACAGTAACAAAAGTCCGAGTCACAACCTTATCCCTGCTTTCATTGCTTAATTTCTTTTCCAAGCACTTACAGGCAATGTGCCCCATCCTGCTGTTCTGCCTGTGCTCATGACTACATGATTCAAACAAAGAGAAGACTCTTCCTTACATCTAAGGTCTTCCTCATCAACTCCTTTTGTTCTACAACAGACACAGGCACACACCCACAAAATCAATACCATTACAGAGGGCTTCATAAAAAAATCACCATAGCTTTGAGAGCCATAAACAAGTCTCGATTATTAGCAGAGATTAAGAGAACTGTGCTGACATAATCAGACAAAATGCACACTTCTTGCTTTACAGCTTTTTGTGGCCACACCATTTCACCTTCTTTGTAATCGGATTTATTTTGGCTTTACTAACAGTTCTGCTTAACCAGAGCATTGGAAAATAATCCAGGGGAAGCAGCAGGGTGACATCTGTCTCACTGTCAGCAAACACAACACCTGCATTACCTAGCAAGTGTTTAATCTAGCAGTGTTGGTTCTAACTGTTGCTTCCTTTCTGGTTAGGCTTGGGTGGATTTTAACCTACTCATCTAAATAGCTGTTATTTCCTCTTGTCTTCTGCCTGACACCTGAGAATCCTTGTCACAGGACACTGGAAGACAGAACCTCACTTGAATGCAATGAAAGAAACCCAGAGGAGAAACGCGTTCAATGCAACCTCCCAAGAGCACATGCAGGAGAAAACAGGAAAAGATCACTTTTCTAAGAATCACTCACCATTTTCAGACTTCTGCAGGGAGTACTTGTACTGGACATTTACAGAACTACCAGATCCCATGTTCTCCAACCAATGCTCCAACGTTGCAGACTGGTCCAGTGTCACCAAAACCACAAAAAGGATGCAGGGACCACCATTTGGTCAGAATCAAAACAGCTGCAAGATGTCCCACAGTGCCAAGAATCTACAATTAAATAGATTAACACTTAATATCAACGTTCAGATGGCCTCTCTTGTGCCTGAGTACATTTGCCACTACCAGGTTTCTCCAGCTACTCCCAGGCAATCAGATGAGGATTTCTGTCTCACTGCTTTACCCTTCAACTGAGCTTTATAAACAGGAATCAGTCAAGCACCTTGAGCTACTTGCATAAAAATAGGTGCTGTGGTTGTTTGGAAAACATATTAAAAACTTCTCAATACTAATCAAGAACTATTCAGAATCATTAGGAAGCAGTATATGCAGACAAATATTCACATAGTTCCCATTATAAGGGATGAACACAAATCTGATATTTAATCTAACACAGCTAGTAGGGAGACAAGTCTAAAACAACAAATAGCTGTCAGAAGAAAATAACCAGCTTTGTTAAACACTGCTTGCCTTCACCTCATGCACCTGCTTGAGTGTGGGAGTGTGTTACACCATCAATTGCCAGTATAAAAGGACAGCCAGCCAGCTTTCAGTAAGCTCACTGCTGTGGAAGCTCTGGTCAGGGTAAACAGGTCCTAATGCAAGATTAGGTCAAACTCTCAAGTCTCTGACTTTGAGGATAACCACAATGTCATTCCCAGTCAGACATTTTTCCTCTGGAAAATAAACAGTCACTTACTACGGCCAAAGCAGCCCCAGGCTGTATCACTGAAGAATTCAACAGATTTTTATTTTACCCCTGAAACTCAGGGAGGAGAAAGCTGAGAAATGGAGGGAAGGAAATGAACGCCTGTAAAAGTGTAAAGACTGGTGTTGGCAGGAGAACACAGCACAAAGTATGTTGAAGGGTCAGGACAGAGTAAAGAGCACTTTCCCAGGAGAAGGCCCAGCCCTCCTGCTGTGCTCACTTCCTGCAATCCTTTTGCTCCTTCAATCTCTTTGCCCCTAACCTACGCCTTTCCTCTGGAAATAGCTCGGATGCGCACCCAGTGTTGTGTAAGGTGAGAGATCCCTGCTTGCTCAGCAAGGGGAGCCCTGCTCAGCCACCTTCTAAAGCACAGCAAAGGCCACAATGCCCAATCGTACAACGGCATCCTCACAATGCCACCAGTGGGTGACACAGCGGGGCACACTGCAATGCCCTCGGCAAAATCCTTGTTTTATTCTTGCAGTGTTATTTCATATCAGTTGCAAGTGGCCTGTAAACTGTCAAATGGCTCTCACTTTTACCTAATGCTTTACCTTCTTTGTGCTCAAATAATGCAGGTACTCTGACAGCTTGTTAACTACTCCAAGGGACAATTGCACAGAGAACTTACCAGTTACAGCTCTTGTTTGTAACCTCCTGCACCAGGGAAATCAGAGTTCTGGACAAAAGTTCAGAACTTTTGAGCATAGGCCCATCTGGACTACCTAAACAAAAATTCCACTCAACACACGTTTGAGGATTTCGGCAACTTTTGTCTTTCCAGAGAAGCAATGATACAAATGATTCATTCTGCATTGGCCCCTTTACCAACTGGAATGCTTCTAGGTCTTTTAAAACAATGGAGAACAAATATGAAGCAAACACTCAAGTATGGTATTCAGTACTTTGCCTGCTGATGATATATTCAGGGATACCACCTCCCTGCTTAGATAAAATGTGACCTTGGATTTGAGGGCACCATTGGCAACATATTTTTTCCTATTTCCTTTTCTCCTTGACCAACAGGCAATTATTATTTGGGCAGCCCTACATGAAATACATTTCAGCCATCCATAGTGAGGGCATTGTTTGCATGCCCTAATTATATCACCAAAAGGCTTGTCAACAGGTCCCTCCCAAGCAGCTCCTGGAGCCCTGAACTCTTTCCTTTGCTGCCCTCAGATTTTTGTCAGGGGCACAACCTGAGCAAAGGAGCGCAGAGGAGTAAATCAAGCACCTATGGAATCAAACCTGTTCCAAGGCTGGAAGGATTGAGGAGGAAACTGAACCAGTCCAACTGCTCAGCACCTTGGATCCTTCCTCATCCACCCCGCAGGACACACATCCTCCCCCTCCTCAATTCCTGTACCTAAGGAATGGAAGAGGAACAGAGACCCATCCAGGCTCAGCCTCAAACACTGCATGAACTGAACAGCAGCATCACATTGTACTGAACTTCCAGGTGAGAAACATGATCCACCCAGGGAACAGCCAGCTGCCAACCACTCCTTCCTCATCTTGCTCTTGGCTGCCACTCCTCTCCTGCAGAGATACTTCCTTCTCTCTGCTGCAGTTAGGAGGCCTCTGCAAGAGGTTTTCCTCAGGTCTCCGTGGCACAGGGCTGTCCCTGGTACACACCAAGGCACAGAGCACTGCCAGCCAGCACCTGCACTCTGTAAATCCAGGTGACAAAAGCCACTGCACACTTAAACCACCACTAAAAAGCCATGGACTCAACCGTCCCATGAGGACACAGACAAGCAGTGGAATGCCAAGGTCAGGGCCTCAGGAGAAGACCACACACACATTTCCTGACCACCAGAAGTCATGTTTCACAGGCAGGAGAGAGACATAGCAGCCAGAATCCAGGCACTTCCCAAGCCATCGGGTAACGCAGTTCTTGAAACTCTTCAAACACAAACGGAGGACTTGTTCAATAACACCATCTAGTACCCCATAAAACTGAGAAAAGGAAACCTTGCACACATCCATTTGAGTTATTCACCCCAACACACAAACAACAAAAGCCTAGCTTAATTTCCTGGCTTAGCCTGATTATTTTAACTTCTCCAAAACCAAAGCAAGGGACCAAGGAGCAAGGATTCTGAACCAAATCCTACACGCTGGGAACTTGTGCACATCACAAATCTTGGCAAAATGCAGTGCTCAACCCACAGGTCCTGCCAGAAATAACTCAGCTAATGAGAAGCCTGCTCCTAGGAAAGATGCTACTTCATGCATCATGAACAGGATGCTCACTAACCTGACAGTTCTACAGACATTCCAGCAATGGAAGGAACACGTGAGCAGAATATGGAAGGCAACAGGACATAACAGACTAGAAAGTTTACTAGAGAAAAACCTAAAAGAGATGGTGAAGGGAAACAAATTTTAATTTCTGCTTATAGAAAAACAGCAAGAGTTTAAGAGCTACAGCTGAATTAAAAAAACAACCCAATACTTCCCCGAGGATAAAAATGGAAGCTGGCACTAGGGAAAGTTATGATCCTGCCTTGCCTCTAGGAGTAAATACCTATGTATGGCCCACGTGCACATGAGACCCAGCACCACTCACAGCTGCAAACAAGATGGGCATGTGTGCTGTATTTCCAACACAAACACACACACACACAGCTACTGCAGGGCCAAAAAGGGGAGTTTGAGATACAAAACACCCAAATGCACTTTTGTACACCTTGGTATACAAAAAGGAAGTTCTACCTCAAAGTTTAACTATGCAAAAGCCTGTTCCAAAGAATTAAAAAGAAAAATGCAACTTACCTTGCCCAGTCCTAATTTAAGGATTCGTAGAGATAAACACAACTGAAGCTTTCCACTTGATAAAACTTTGGTTGTATTCAGTACCCAAATGACCAACAATTTCTGCTGCTATTTGTTTAGTTACAGGTGCAACATCTCCTCAGAATCCAAATAATAAAGCAAGGTGTTCCCTTGGGCAGGCAGCACAACAGGCCATGTCTCTGTGCACGTGCAACCCAGAAATGGTACAGACACTTTGATTTATTTACTGCCCACTTATGACCAGCCTTAAGAATCCTCTACCATGTGATGCTTAATAAAGGCTACAGATCTCAACGGGATTAGGATTACTCAAGGGATTATGAACGAGAAACACAGCATGTTGGCCTCTCTCATTCTGGGAGTCAGCTCTTCCACACTTCCAAACCACCCTCTGCTAAATGCCAACTAATGGAGGAAAAATAATTCAAGGTTTCACCCCTTATTTGTGTCGGGCTGAAAAAGTGTTTGGGGCTTCATAGCTAGGCAAGCTCTAGGGCAGAAAGGAAGGGATGTGGAAAAAGCAAGGATAATTTACCTCATTTTATTACTTCACAATTGCAGGGCTTGAGAAAGCAGGAAAATAACTGTTCTTTACAGCCTTTAAAAAGTGTACACACATAGCAGAGGAAATGTCCAACAGAAATAAGATCAGCAAGCTATTGAAACAACTATAAATAAGCTTCCTCTCTTAAAAAAACCCGAAGTTGATAAAGTCATAGAATACCAGGCTAGAGAAATACCTTCAGGATGTTTTGGCCCAGTCTTTCTTGGCAAAAATTCCCACAAAACATCCAAACCTAACTACCACTGCTACATTTTAATACTTCCACCATTAAGTCTGTTTTATTTAAAGTATTAACAATTCCATCTTGGCATTTTTATCAAACTTCAGTTCTTATCACAAGTACCTTAGATACTCACAGGTTAAATTATCTAAGTTGTAAGAGATATCACTTACCAATTCATCAGTATTTCTATTTTTAGCTTGTCATTCAGCTAAGACTAGGAAGTTAGGTATATTTTGGTTAGCAGAAAAGCATTCAAGGTGGCAGAAAAACTTTATTTTACTGGCAGTCAGCACTTTGGAGTGTTGGTTACCACAGAAAACACAAGGCTTTCAAGAAAGTAATTCATAAGGAAAAAGAAAAATCTACATTCCTCACTTGTTTAAATCTCATAACCCCAAAGAGCTGCCAAGCCACAAACACAGCACTGGAAGCAAATTGTTTCCTAAATATTCATAGGTACTAATAACTTAGACATTGCACATTGTTTGTACACATTGAAACAAACATTTGGCCAAATTTATATACCAGAGCATCTGGGCACACCCCTGCCAGAGGATCATCAGCCTAATGCTGCAGAGGTCAGGCTGAGTACACAAAGCCACACCTGTAAGCATCCTGTAGCTGTGGGTGGCTGTTATTTAAAGAAAACTTGTGGGATCACAAGTCAGTGCTTGCACTGTGAGTTAAAGCAATGCCATTCTGGACTCTCAAAGATAATGATAATTTTTAATCTTTCTCCAGGAACTCTTCAGATTTCTCATCTGGCTGCTGTACATGGCTGTCTAAAGTGGGTCAAGGCAAAGCTTGCAGCACTTGGATGCAGGCAGGAGGAGAGGATGCAGGTAAGTAGGTTATGAGACTCAGCACAAGGAGATAAAGGGCCCTCAGCTCCAGAAGGTGCTCTCAGAGCTTGCATAACACAAGCAGTGCACAGATAGCACAGCCAGCATGGCAGGGATCTGCAAGTGCTGCTCTGTCACCTTCACACAGGTGACATTTTATCCACTGAGGAAGGACACTCCCCAGCTTCCCTTGAAGGTACCCACTTGACTCTCCATGTGCCTCAGTATTTCTGGAGTACACCTAGGTGCCTAAACTCAATATACAATCACAGCACAACCTGACAAAAACCCCACTGCTCTGCACTGTAAAACAATGTCAGCTTTTCTGGAGGTAACTTGATCTGAATGCACAAAAACAAATGCAACCGTTTTTTAACCTCACTGCTATCCAGCACAACCTCCTTTCACCTACCAAGGAGAATAGTGCATTACCACAGCTGCTGAAACAGCTCCTGATTTCTGATAAATAAAACACCCGTAGTCTACAGCTGTGCATGCATCTGCCCCTGCTAGGCCCAGGATCAACAACTCCTCACAGATGAGGGGAAAGTAGCATAGAAGTAACCTCACAAGCCGTCATCCATCAAGCTATCAGCTGAATATTTTTATTTAATTATTTAAATAATTGTTTATTATAATAAATTATTAATTTAAATTAATAAAAGGCCTACAGGCTATATAAATTACAAAACGTATTTATTAGTCAGCACAGAAGTACATTGCAGTTGCACAACTCTTACCAAAAGTAATACAAGCCATTTTTACCCAACAACATACACTAGAGCCACAATTTCATTACAAGAAAATTGAGACTTGCATTACAGGTCAATAACAGGATCAGCTGCAACACTTCCAAGAGTTAACAAATCACTGGTTCCTGAATGCTTCACATCATTCACGAACCAAAGCCACTGTATTGCTCCCAGGAGTGACTTTAAAAGCACATGTTAGTCTTGTACAGCTTCAGCTTCTCACTCTGTGTGTTGAACTAGAAAAATAGGCAAGAGAGCACAGGTTTGTCCAGAGTTAAGTGAAAAACAAGTTCTACACAATCTCTTGAAAGCATTGCTCCTGCTAAAATCAGACCTGACAGAATTGCTGTAAACATAATAGCAATAGGGTTTTTTTGAAACTCTTTAAACTGGAATACAGCTTCTTGTGCTCTTGCCAAGCCATGCCACCAGTTTCTTGGCATACAAATTCTCATCTCTCTGAAGCTGTCCCATAAAGCATCTTGTAAGCTCGAGAACTCAGACTTATTCTGCACATTCACAGGACAAAACCCCTCAAAGGATGCTGCTCACAGGCAGTCAGTGGTGAGCAGCCATTAGCAACAGAGCTTGATTTTTCTTGGTTAAGTGCACCATCCCCTCCTGCTGGGATTCAGTTCCCTCTGGCAGGGCTTCCTGTTATCCACCTGGAGACAAGTGCCATAGTGAGGAGTGGTAAAAAGAGGCACAACATTCCCAGGGGGAACCTCTAAAACAAGGGAAGGTGTTCACCCAAGGGCAACAACCAAGGAATCAGGAACTCAGCCTGGGTCACAGAGTGCCACTGCAATGCTCAGGGACTCTGCAGCTGCAATGGTTGTGTCAGTACAGGTGTCACTTACACTGTGCCCCGTGCACCTCTTCACTGCTCCGTTCTCATCCAGGTCTGGTAGCGCTCCGGGAGCGCAGCGCTCATGAGTGTGGTGTACACCGTGTTACTGGCAGGCAAAGAGCAACAGTGAGTGAATCCCAAAGGCAGCAAGGGCCATTCAGCTACCCAGCAAAGCAGCAGGACATTCTTGTGGAAGGTACAGAAGCATTAGGAAAAGAGACTGATCAAAGACTGCTGGCACTAATTTTTAGTGTTCTTTCCCCCACACAGCACAACAGAGAAACAGTATTAAACAACTGGTACTCTATGCCACAGCTAACAGGAAACATTTCCTTTCCCATTTCTTCACATTGATAAGGCCAAGCTACAGTGACAATGACAGATGCAGAGAATACACCCATGTAAAAGTAAGCCATGATAACCTGCTGAAGTGCAATTTATGGAACAGCACAGAAGAATTGTGTACTGAAGTATATCTTTTGGAAACCCACTAAATGGTATCTAAAAGCTTTATCCCACTTTATTATACATAATCAGAGCTACATCAGAACATGCAGAAAAAGCTACTGTCAGTGTTAACAGCAACCCAAAAGGAGACAGTGTGACATCCAGCTGCTCCTCTAAAGGAGTAATTTGTTTCACTTCTCCAAAGCAATGTCCCATTACCAGACTGAGCCCAAACAAGTACAGTTCCCTAACTGAAGTGATAAAGGAAGTGGAAGTGTTGTGGAAGTGAAAATAGAGGGTGATGAGCACAAGCTGGGAAGCAAGACTCAGATACATAAGGAAGATGCTAAGGAAGTTTGTGGTGTACTTGCAAGTGGCATGACACAGCAGGAGGCACAGATCAGCGTCTCTCAATCTAATACTTACTTGTTCAAGACTGGCTTCACTGACAACACCTATACAGAAAGTTCAAGAGTTGTCATTTGGGTAGGAAAAATGGAAATAAATTGCTATTTAGAAACAGCAGTAAGATGAAGTTATAAAAGGACTAAAAGTCAAGGACTTCTCCCCTCTTCTAAACATCAGACCTTCTACAGAAGTACAAAAGCCCTCTGGAACATTCCAATTCCCAAAGCTCACCATGTCTAACACCAAGTGCCGGTGCTTGAAATAAGAAACTGCAGCAAGATGATGGAATTCACCTCCTGCACTTTACACCTGAACTGGTCAGCTGTTAAAAAACACCTGAATAGAAGTCCAGAAATATTTTGAACAACTTTCAGTCTTCAACACCCCTAGAGACAGCTGTGCAGTGAACCTTGTTTCCTACAATAAAGCACAGCTTTTACCCCCCTGATAAAAGAGCACTTCTGCTTTGTCAGAGAATTCAAAGAGCAATTCCCAAGGCAGAATTTGAGAAATACCTTGAAGAGTGTATCAAAGCTGATGTTGTGCTGTCCAGTAGCATTGAGAGCTTTGATGGCTGCAGTTCTGTGGAAAAGCAACACTATCAGTTAAACACTCTTGTCTGTTCCAAAGGCTACAAAGCACCAACACAAGCACATTCTTACCAAAGGCCTTGACATTGAAATGCCTGCTTTAATATAAAAAAACCCCAAGTTGTGTGACTGGATCTTATCTCAAGAGTGTTGAAGTTCCTCCACTTGGCACATACCAAGAAGGAACCTGCCAGTCCCTTTTTGCACACTATGCATCCTAAAAATCCCATCTAAGCACCTTCCTAGTACCATGCAACACTTTGGCACTGACAATCTGTCATTTATCTTATACTATATTTTGCTTTCTGAGCAGGTTTTTGGCCTATGCACTATCTTTGCAATTTCTCATTATTTATGCTAACCACTGTCTCACACCCTTTCCTCTGGCATCTGGGAATTTTCCCTTCAAGGGGGCATTACAGGGACAGAATGAGCTGCCTGCTCAAGGAGAACACCTGCCCACACCTCCAGCCACTTCCAAACCACAGCTTCTCTCCCCCCAGAGCTTGCAGTCAATTCACCTGCGATCATCACAAGGGGGAGGGGTAGTCCAATGGTCATAGTTGGTCTCCACACGAAACCACCTGTGAGAAGCATCCAAGCAAACAAAAGCTGGATCAATAAGCAAAGCCTCAAGTCCAACCATCAGCATCCCTATATTGCCAAAAGGAAAAAAACTCTCTCAGAAGACAATTCCCTCCTCTTGCTGCAAACCCAAGGGCCCCATGCTGGTGGATGTAACAGCCTTTACCATCAGCTATGGAACACAGGAACAGGGTAGGTGAGCTCTCATCTCCTGCTGTAACCACGACCAAGAGATGCCCCTGAGCAATCAAGCAAGTTGAGCCACTAAGGCAATCACTCCAAAGGCAATGTGAGAAGCAAAAAGGAAGGAATTTCCTACTTACTCTCCCCCTAAGGGATCGAGAGGCCAGAGATCTGCTGGCCCTCTTCTATCCCTGGTGATGACCATGCCTTCTTTGGGTGAGACACCTCCCACAATATAGTAAACTTCAGCAATGATGGGAATGCTAGCCAGCCTGAGAACAGCATCCTGGAAGTCCCGTGCTTCACTCAGGGTCTGACACAAAAAGGAGATGACAGTGAGGTTAAGCACAAAAACAAGCACTGGGACATCCTCAGAAGAACAAAGCTCCAGCTTTACTGAAAATGGGAATTGACTCTCAAGTGCTACTTGAAAATATTATCAATATAGCAAAACAAGAAGTAGTATAAAATAACTCCTGGCACAGGTATTCACCATCTAGGAGTACAGCTGTCATAACTGGTTACAAGTCACAGCTAGCTGGAACACTCCCTAGGAAGGAAGTCTTGGCACAGCTTCTCCAGGACCTTTGGCACTGCAAGTTGCCCTCGAGAATTGCCTCATTACTGAACACAGGGTCCACTCCTAGTTTCTCCTCAGAAATCCACTTGCTTATCAAGTTGCTAAGTCTTCTGTGCCACTGATACTAATTCACTCATGTTCAAGGACAAACGTGACAGGACTGAAATGTAGGAACAAATCAGTGCACTTACATCTCGCACAAGCCAGCTGACAGGGTAATTCCTGTTGAGGAAAGCTGCTATAGCGTTTTCCCACCACCTACCACCCTCTGGGGAGAAAAGAAAATTACTATACATGGAATTTATACACAGTGAGACAGGCTAGGTGCCAATCAGCACAAAGTATCAACATTTTACAGGAGAAATGCCAACAAGGAGCACAACCTTCAGGTAAAACATATGCAGACAACATAATTCTAACTGACAGCCACAACAGCTGGACTAACACCCCTGCTTTCCAGAAAGCATCTCAGACCTGTCATGACAGAATTGATAATCACCTCATTACTCATCTTACTGAAATATTAAAACCAGACTAATTCCACAGAATTAATAAAACAGCTAAAAAAGAGGTAGCAATAGCATTTGTTTTAGTGAGCAAAATAAGCAAAGTGCAAAAACCAGAAGGCCGAGTTTGTTACTATTTAAACACTCACACTTTGCAAAACACAAACAAAAAAAAAATAAATCAGTCTGCTTGTCTCTTTGTAGACCCTGATTTACTTATCCTGCTTCCCAGACACAGGTCACATGCTCATTTCCCTCACTCTAGTTCAGTTGGAATGAACTGGAAGCAGCTTTCACTTGAGATAAACCAGTAGTCAGCAGCAGCCCATGGACACAACTGCAGCACATGTGGAGTGACTTTGGTATACAAGATTTCCTCCATCAGGCCTTTCAACAGACTCAATAAACACTTAACACTTGCCTTTAAGTTGAACTCAAAGCAGTTTGCCCCAATAACTGGAGCCCAGGGCACTCCAGTTCCAGAAGGATTAACTAACTACTCTGGAATCAGAAACAGTGTGCATGTCAACTATGGAAAGAATTTAGTGAATCCAACAAGACAGCATCAACAAAACAAACAGGAAGCACGAGGGGCAAGTGCTCCACAGCAGAACCCCTCCTCAGAGATAATCTACTGGTGCAGCACATACAGTGAATATTGTTTGCATAGCTAAAGAGCTGAAGAACAGAATGTTCAAGATGGAAAAGAAAAATGCTTATCACCATCACAAGGGAAAAATAAACATTTTATATGTTGGTTCTGAGAATACATTATCGCCAACAGTCACCTAATTAAAAAAAAACCACAGTACCAGCTTCTTTAAAGGAAAAAAGGGGAAAGAAATGGAGGAGACAGCTTCCCAAGCTTTGAGTCAGACATAAGTGTCACAGCTTGTGAAACTGAAGCCCTGAGGAACAAGGAAGGCAGTGGCCTTGCCCACAGCCTTCTCAGCAGTGACATCTCTGCACTCTGCTCCACTACTGATCTTGCTCATCAGCATTTCTGGTGTCTCTCCCAAGCCCTGCTGCCTTTGCCCCAGATCTTCCCCTCCTCTTTGCAGCTGCCTTATGAGGCCAGACACACATGGAACACCACAAAAGGAGCCCCTTCTTTGCTGTCCCAAATGCATCTTGTCATCTCAGCCCCATCTCTGCACCTCCAGTGGAATCTCTTGAGCAGACCACTCTGTTTCAGCATTCCCAAGCCTTTCCCCATCCTTTGGTGCTTTCAGCTCAGGTGACACTGCTGACAAACACCTCCCACACAGCAGCCAAAACCAGGCACGTGTGTTTTCATTCCCTGAGGGCAAGGCAAGGCATTCCTCTCCAATCCTTCCCTGCAACCTCACCCTCATTGTTCCCTCGGAGAGAAAAAGGCCAGGGCAGGCAACAACAAATACAATACACAGTATCTACTGTGGCTGACATTTCCTTTACCTCGTTCATTTCCAGAGACGGTGAACTTGTGTGGACTCTGCCCGGTCCATAAACCCACATAACCAAGAAATGTGGTGCCTTGGTATGCAACCTGAAACCAGGAAGGAGAGCAGTTGAGCATTCCAGAACAGTTGGAACTGCAGCCTGGACTTCTTTTTATAGCTTTCTTATGTCTATTACTATAGCACTCTGTACCTTCAGTTACAGGACAACATGCCAAGTCAATTATGAAGGGACTCTGAGGCTTCAGACTGACAGCATTCAGCTGTTTGGGACTAAAAACAGCTACAAGACTTTTCATTCAGGTTAAACTGCCAAGCAACAAACAGCAACTTAGCTATTTACAAAAAGGATTCACATGGAAAAAAAAATATCAGACTCAAAATTGCACTAGGAACTAATTGTATTTGGAAATCTAAGTCTGAAACTACACTTATTGGTCACAAAAATGTACAAGGTTACCACCAAAAGTGATCTCTTCTCTTTTTTATCATCCGGACATTTCCTTCTTTCAGCATCTCTTAGAGATCTTTTCTAGACTAAGCTGCTCTACGTTTTGCACTCCATCAGCATAAAATGGATGTCCAGAACAAACAAAGTCAACATTCATCCCACACTCCTCTACTGCAGTTGTGCTGCTCTAACAATCCAGTCTGTTTGGGATGGGAACCCCATTCCTACATGAACCCCCCATCTCAGCAGCTACAGGGCTGTCCCATGCCTCACAGATCACCACCCCAGACCATACCTGCCCACCCTTTAGGAACTGCACATCCACTGTGATCTTGCTCAATATATCCACAAAGTCATAATCCAGGTTGCGACCGTGGTAAATGTTCCCTTTGTCATCCTGAGCCACAATGCTAGTACAGAACCTGCAAAGAGAACAGGGCAAAGACTGAAGGCACAGCTCTGGCACTGCCTGGAGTACTGCAGCTGCAAGAGCTCAGTATTTCATCTCACTTCTCTAAGTCATAATGAAAAGCTGACATCTAACAGGGTCCAGAAAGTGTTGCACTTTCTGCATTTAATTCTGAACATTTCACTTCCATGTGGACTCTTGATAATTTTAACCACGAGTAGTTAAGTTCAAAGTAAGCCCCATCAATGGAACTGAAAACCACTGGTTCAGGTAACAGCCATTTCAATAACAGACTATTCTCTAGAACAGCAAGAGTGCTCAGACTCCTTGTATAAGCACTTTTTTTGGTGGAGTATATTGTATTAGCAGGGAATTAACTTTTAGTTTTGAGTTGGTAATTTCAGTGATGCATACCTCTGCCTGTCAAAAATATGGAGATAAATTCTTCACCTAGGTAGGCTATTCCCAGGTGATGGAGGTTTTCTGGGATCCAAGCTGAGAAACTGAGTTTCAGGGGCCTCACCGGGGTGAAGCATGGCAAGTACCCTCTGTGAAACACTAAACCAGCCAGCACTTCAATGTATCATATTCAATATCAGTCTTTACTAAAAAAAGACCATAAACTGAGTACTACACAGTAAGAAAAAAAATCCAAATGCAAAAAAGGGGCTACATGCCTTGATATTTGCTAAAATGTATATGGAGAAATATTTTAGCCTCCTCAGAGGCAACATCTAATATTGATTATTCTCCTGCACCACATTTCTAGGGCAGAAGGAAAGCATGAAACTGAGTATTTTTTCACTGAGATTTTGTTTGCCGCCATAAATATACTGCGGTCACTTTCCACTGTTCAAATCAGGAATTATCTAATGCAGCCATAGTGAACTTTCATCCAGAAAGTAGTTTAAGCAGTAGCTTCCTCTCAGACAAATGATAAACAACTAATTATTCTAGCCTCCTTTTTGGCAATTTTTAAGTAACAGGGAACATGACATCTTCAAACATAAATGATCTCTGCTTTTGGATGGGCATACCTTACCAGTAAAAGTGATTTCTGGATTTTAATACTTGTATATAAGTGTACATGCACAAAACCATGACAGACAGCTGCTGCTCGTACTTGCCAGTATAAAACATAACTGTTTCTCGTTCCGTTCAGCATGCAGTCTGCCAGAAGGGAATGAACAGCAAGTGGTTTCAGAAGGAACAGCGCAGGTCACCCACCACGTGCTGAAGCCAAGCGCTACACACACCCGCAGGAGCCCGTGTAAGTACCCCACTCACGCCGTGGATTCATAGGCGAAGTTCAGCAGCACTCCATCTCCCAGATCGACTCCCAGCGCTTGGCACATGCCCGCGATCTCTCCCGCGAAGGGCTGCGGGATGAAAGCCTCCAGTTCGGCGGCTATGGGCTGGATGACCTGGTGAACCCATTTGGGCACCCTCTCGCTGCAAGACACACGGAGGGGTCAGCGGGTGGCTGAGGCCGCCCTGCCGCGCTCCCCCGCCCTCCCCGGGCGCACGCACTCGATGATCCGGCGCACAGCGGCGCGCAGGAAGGCGGGCTGGAAGTGGCGCAGCACGGGCAGCCAGCGCTGCTCGGCCGGGCTGTCCAGGCTCACATTGCAGCGCAGGGGAGCCAGGGGAGCCAGGGGAGCCGCGGCCCCCGCCGCCCCGCACAGCAGCGCCAGCAGCGCCCACTGCCCGCAGCCCATGGCGCTCGGTGCAGCGGCGCCCCGGGGCCAGCCCGGCCTTGTCCTGCCTGCGGGGACCGCCCCGGGGCGGCACCGGCACCGGCACCGCCCGCAGCCTGCCCACACGTCCCGGCACACCGGGACACGGTACCGGGCAGCAGCGCTGCTGAAAGCCGCCCCAACGCGGCCAGAGGGGACACAGCTACGCTGTGCGGAGAGCAGACCAGACACTTGTCCTCAAAAAAACCAGCGCTCCCTTTCAGTGTCAGAGGTTATCCTTTCTGGACACACGCACAGGAAGGGAAACAGCTCAGCTGCTGAGCAGAAAAAACGCCCCCACCAGTACAATTGTGGTGCACAGATTCCACTTGCCTCCTCCTCCTCCATCCTTTGGCTCCAGCCCTTTCAACCCCCCAGCACTCCAGCTCCCAGCTGCATGTGCTCCTCCACCTCAGAGCTCACTGCTCTCCTTGCACCAATCCCCACCCTTCCCTCAGTAGGAACACAGATTTTGGATAAAACACAGCAAGCTGTTAAAAAAAAAAAAAATCCTACTCGGTCCTTCACTCCCTTGAGCTTCTTTCAAGTTTTTTTCCTCTAGGAAGCAGCGTGACAACAAAATAAAATCCATACAAGAAAGAATTTAAGTTATTACAAACTTATATTCAACAAAGAGTTTAGCAAATTCCCACATAGAATATGAATGTTTATTTCACTTCCTAAAAGGAAAGGAAAAAAGCACCCCCACCAAACGCATTTCCATTATACTGGGCATGTGCTACCTGTTTCTGCACCACCAAGAAATCCATTTCTAACACACCTGGGAAAAGGACAGTACAAATAACTCCCTCAAGTTATAAATCCCTCAACTCCATTGAAACAGGTGGAGAGGCAAGGTACAAAAAACCCATTAATGGTCCCAACAGAGGTCAAGGCTAAAGCACAAAGAACCCAGACACACACATGATTCTTACATGAACTTGCCAAGAAACACTGGCAAGTCCTAGCAGAAGGCACCCCACCGTAGGAAAACATTCATTTTTTTTCTCTGGCATGTGATGCTATTTTTTTATTTAAAGGCAACAAAAAGCCCATCTCCCAAAACACTAATTTTATTGTTCTTTTCTCAGTAAGCCATAATGAATTATTCTTCCCCACAATTCCTGAATTAATTTCACCTGCACCACAGGTGAATTTGGTATTATTAAATTAGTTAAGGCCAGCTGCTTGGACAACAGCCCACTCTGTCTGCAGTCTCTCTCCATAGACACTATGTCCACATGCTTTATAGACTGGCCAGAACATTGTTCTTCCTTTCTGTTACTTAGTCATTAATTGCCTCAAGTAGAATTCTTATCATACAGTTGTGTATTTTAATACTTACACATACAAAACCCAGTGTAAGTAAATGACATTACATAAAAATAAAATTGCTTTCTTCGTCAGAATGCTCTAAAAACAAATTCAGGTTCTCCAAGGATTAAGGCCTCTGTCCTACTGATGCAGTATCCATCAGCTTGCAAGATTTCCATTTACATTTCCAGACAGATCAGAGCTAAATCCATAAGGCACCAGAGTCCTCCTTTCCCTCAGGGTGATGGTGGGTGGAAATAAGCATCTTCAGGGTGACTTCTTCAAGGGTGATGAAACTCCCTCCAGCATTTATTTTAGCAGCTGTTTTCTCTTTTTCAGAAGTGCATCTCTAAGAGCCAGCTAACCAGAAAACAAGAGGGGAATATTCAGGTAAGGAGCAGAAAACACCACACCCCACCATTACCATACCAGAACTCTTGTCATTTCTTAAACCTCTGATCAAAGCTAAGAGCTCATCAGCTCTATCTGGGAGCAGCATTGCAAATGCTAACAATAACAGTGGCAGAAACACAGGGGTTATTTACCTCAACACCACAGTACAATTAAAGAACTGGGCATTACCAAATCCTATGCAACAAAGATTACAAACTGTTCTAGTGACTTCTTTAAAACAGAAGAGATGAAAAAAGTCACAGTTCAGCTGAGAGGTAAGTGAAATGGGTGTTTTGTGAAGGAGTATGACAAATCTACTTTTCAAGGGGGGAAGAGGAATTTTTTTAAGCGCCATTATCACCCTAAAGAGATTCCACTGTTCTTCAGCCACGTTTTAAGTAAGGGAGCTAGCTCTGGACCATAGCAAGCAGGTCATTTTATGTTACCACCAAAAAGCACAGCAGAATACAGCACCATACAACTATGAGCCTGCAAAACACTTCTGGTTAACAGACTGATGCTATAGCCTAACATTCATGGGGAAAATGCATGAATAAATGCTGTTTAACCATTACATTTGAATTTAAAACATGAGTAAGGACAAAACCCTTCAAGAATCTTTTTAGAATAACTAAGCCAAGTATAACTATAGACAGGAGTTTGCTCAAAGTGCCTGGATTGTTCCTTTGCAGCCTATTTTGTGTGTTTTCAGAGCTGAATTCAACATAGTCAGCCTTTACTGAGGTGAGGCAGAGTGATGTCAAATAAAAATGCAGAGAGGATACTAGTCCACATCCTCCTGCTCAACAGAAAAACTTTAGATATTCTCTACTCAGCCTACTAAATAGTTCCTGCCTTGCCCTTCCTAAGGGCAAGAAATTGCAGACAAATATCATTTGGATGACATGCACAATCCTGGAAACAATACAGAGTTCAAGCAGCATGTAAACATTTGCAGAAAACACCATATGGGGAAAAAAAAAACAAACAACTGGACCACTGGATTATTCTGCAAGTTTCTCGAATGCATTTGAAGATTTAACCAGGGGCTTCACCACTGAGAACTGCATTAGTGTGAAACCACTGTTTCACTGAAATAATTTTTCTCTAAACAGCAGCAACAAGTAGCTAATAAATATCATTTGCATCTATTCCTCAGGAAGATTTATTACAAGATACTAGATAACCTCTGGGCCAGGACAGATGAGTCTATGACAGAACAGTAACAAAAGAAAGGTCAGACTATGGAGAGTGAACCACAGTCTGCAAAGGAGCTCTTCCTCTGGGGCAGGACTTGGGCAAGCCAAGCCACAGGCTCTCTCTGAGCTCCAGCAGCAATACCTGAGAAGAGAGGGCAGGCAGCACCACAGCTGGGTCACAAAGCACTGCTCACACTGCCCCATCCATGTCCAACATGGAACATTACCTGTTTCTCCCTAAAGGAACGCTTGTTCTTGCTCCGGACACCATGGCTGTACCTCATCATCATGAAGTTCTTGTTCTTCTGCTTCTCTTTGTTGGAAGAGCTGGCAAACGGGTTAATTTTGGTTTTCTTTTTCACAAATTCTTTTCTGTCTGTTTTTCCAGCCTAGAATAGACAGTGCAATAGAGCAGAGGGTCATTTTCCTTCACCTGCCATCAACACGCCCTGCCGGATGCTAACAGCATCTATGGCAGTAACAACAAATCTGGGTTCAGGATGACTGTGTAAATACAGCCATACTGGCTGTATTTATAAAGTCACAGTGACAATTTGGTCTGTTTGCATTTTCACAGTCAGATGTGACCAGCAGGAGATTGTTTATTTGTTGCAGCAAAGAACCAAACAAATCACCTCTCAAAACCCACACAGCAGCTGGGCACCTACCTTAAATATGCAGCCTCAGCATTTCCTCCTGTACAAGACAAAGCCAAGCCGAGAAGGACAGGACACAGAACATGCTAGTTCCTCACCTTTGCAGTTGCCAATCTGGTCTCCTTGTCCGACTTGGGCTTCTTATGCAGGTGTTCAATATCTCTGAGTGAAAGCAGCTCTCCCCTACACACAAATCCAGCAAGTGTCACCACACCAAACTTCAGCTAGCAAGGAAAACAAGCTGCCCTCTTCACCCTTTGTCTCTCACCCATCTTAGGCCATTGTGTCACCATTCATTTAGACACAAATGCTTTTTGTTCCCTTCAGGCTGTTCCTTGTGCATGGGATATCCTTTACAAAAGTCACCCACTTATTTCTGAAGCACTACTTTTAAGAAACACTGGAGCTATCACCAGGCAGCTACTGCTACAAAACTCCCCTCTCAGGCCTCCTGGCCTGATCAAGTCAAACAAACAGTCTCAGATCTTGCACAAGCTCCTCACGTCTTTTTCCCAGGTATAAGCAAACCCCAGGATCCATTCTAGGCTCTGGCTGTCACCAGGGAACACTGATCAACAGCAGAGCTCTGTGTCCCGCTGCAGTGAAGAGCTGCATCAGTAGAGGGTAGGTAAGAAAAAGCACTCAAAGCCATATCCTACCTGCCCTCCTCCTCCTCTTCATCATCTATTTCAATATATTTCCGCTTTGCAGCTTTGCCAGGTGCAGAATTAAGCTCTTTGGAAAGCTGGGCAAGACGTATTTTCTTGAAGTCCTCCTGAGTCAGCAGCCTGCTCGTACTGACTGCTGCAGCTTTGGCTTTTCGTTCCTCTAAGGGCATGCTTTTCACTTTTTCTGCCTTTGGAAAATAAAAAGATACAAGAGAATCAGAGCTCTGCAAACCACTCCATGATGCTTGCCTCCCAAATACACATCATGCAACAGCACTACTGGGGAAATGCTACAACCACATGCCAGGATTTTTCCTTGTCTCATATCCATAGTGTCTGAATGGAGTGCATGCACACTAGATTCTGTGATGACAAGTTCTCACCTGATTATCACAGCTCGGAAAGCATTGACCCCTGATGGAGCACTCCTTGTCCCCTCCCACCCTAACAACATGTGTACTGGTTAGCACTTCAGCCTCACTGCTTCAGGACAGCTTGCTCTGAAGGCCTGGGCAGGCATTTCAGAGCAGCTACACGGAGGTGAAGAGCACGAGGATCTGGTCTGTGATGAACAAGACTCATTTGTATTTGGCATAGAACAGACTTGAGACTCACTACTTGTTGTTGCTCCTCATCTGAGGAGTGGTGCACATCGATCCATTCTCCATCACCATTGTCCTCCTCCTCACTCAGACTAGCACTCTCCCAGCCATCTGCTCGGGGAACAAGTACAGAGCTGTTAACACAAACTCACCTTCACCTCCCAGACTGGCAATAACTGATAACCTGGATCACTGCTCATGCTGCCTTGCATTTATTTCACCCATCTCCTAACTGCATTTTGCCACAGGACATGATCCATGCTACACTCTGCCAAGCTCAGTTCTCATCTCCAGGGCAAGATCTTGAAAGCAAGGTGCATTTGGGACAGCCTGAAGCACCACAGGAGTTAACAGACAGTGATTATGCTCCTCAGTAATAGTGTTCCCCACTCCCAGCCACCTAAACCAAGAGGAGAAGTACTGTGGTTTATAGCTGGGTTAGTTAGGACAGTCTAAGCATTGCTTTCCACTGCTGTGCTGGCTGATGTGAAGTTAGCAGCTCAGCAACCAAGCCCAGTGTTAGAGTGATCACTACACAGCCTGTCCCATCAGGGCCTTCATTCCTCCAGCATCTTCAAGGCACTCACATTTCATTTGCCAAACTCTGCCTTGCTTTTAAAGACTCTTCCATCTCAGGCAGGGATTCCAGGGTGTGTGAAGCACTGACACAGGAACTGAATTAAACAAGTCAAATGATCATATCCAGCTACTGTTTTGGTGGTCTAGAATATTCCCAAGGTTTTACTTAGGAGAAACTGAACAAAGTCCACAGCTGTCTGTGTACTGTCTGTCCCTCTGCTGCCTTATCTCAGTGTGTATCCCACACAGTACCAAACCCCACTGACAAACTTACTCAAGGACAGACATGAGCAAGCCAAGGCACAGCAGGAAACAAAATGCACAAGCATCAGGTTCCATGTCCACACAAAATCAAAGTGGCATTGATGCCCAAAGCAGAATTATTCAAGGAAAAAGGCCAACCTTCCTCCTGGGTTCCTCCCTTTTCCTTCTGCTCCTCAACCTCCAGTACTTCTGCTCCTGGAATGTAGTCTTTGGCATCCAGTTCTCCGTATTCATGAATCCTGGCTTCCACCGAGGCCTCGGTAGGCTTACCCTGCACATGAACAAAACACTCATCAAGCAGGCTGCTATTGTAAAATCCACCAAGCCATAAAAATACCTGGAAGAACAGGCAGGTGTGGGTCCAAAGACCTTTCCTTATTTCATCTGCCAGAGTTTACTCAGGTTGAATGCACCTCAGAAAACAGATGAACTTCGGGAGCACGATGAAACCATGAGTTAGATGAATATGAAGTAACAAAATGTGGATAGCATACCATGTCCAAAGGCAGCAGGACACAGGCTTGACTCCACCTTCAAGAGGGTACTGAGACCAATTCTCATTACTTTTGAGCATATCAGTTTTTACTGAGTGCAAAACACATGAACTCCTTACCCTAAACTTCTTCTGCAGCATCTCTGGATTCAGAGAGCGGAACAGGTGTATCAGAGTTCTTGCAGACATCATGACATCTGCCCAGAAAAGGAGAGAGTCAGGAAAAAAAGCACAACTCTGAGCAAACCAAAAGCCCACACACATCACATCACCAGCATCTACAGTCCACTCCTGTCTTCTCTGAGGTTCTGGCTCCCTCTGATTTCTCTGGTATAGAGCCCAGCACCTCTTCAGGGATAACTTCTTAACCATCCCCTTCCTTGCTTTATTTCTGTCCATTAGTTCCCCTGCCATAACCACCCTTCACTATTTTGTCTCCCATAGCTACACACTCCAAATAGAGAGATGTAACCCAAACACTGAAAATGGTCTCAGCCCACAAAAACCAATTAGGACAGCACTGCCATGAAGGCTGTAACTGAAGACCACAAAACACAGGAAAAAGAGAAGTTTAAAGTCATATCCATGCAATACTTACTTTTATTTTTATGTGTCTTGTACTGAACAAGGTCTTGGAGCAGATCTTCAGTCATGGCTAAGGGACACCTCGCAGTGATTTCTTTTATTGCATTGATTCTAAAAATATGGACAATTATTTTCTCAGCATCAGCTAGGAGAAAGTGCCACTTACACACTGAATTACCTGAAACTTGAAGGACCTTACACAACACACAACATTTGGGATAAGAGGAGAAAAACATCATCAAATACTCCCAGCAAAAAAAAACCAAAAGTTGAAGCTAACAAACTTCTTGCAAGCATAGCACAAGTAACAGAAATAAGTTGCAAGTGGTATAAAAAATACATATATATATTTTATCACATTTGAATTCTGACATGACTCATACAATTCTGTACCCACCCCACAGTCATGACTTCCCCAGAGTTCTTGTCTGTGACAAAGTTGTTGGCAATGGTCATTAACACTGACTGGATAATCTGAAAATAAGAAAAAATGCTTGTTTAATAAGAACTTAACACATTTAGATGCTCTTAACAGATCCTTTTTCATATAAACACACATCAGGACATGCTAGCACAGCCCACAAATATTTTCAAAACATGAATTTTCTTGCAGGAAATAAAACAAGCATTTTTCCCTGGCCCTTTACAAAACAATGCCTCAGAATCAGCAGAAATTGCTGCAATTACCATAAGCTTTTCCAAACAAACTGACCAGTTCCCCTTCCCCCTCCCCAGACACACACTCAGCTGCATTTCCATGGTAGCCTGCTGCCCATTTAACATCCATTACAGGTGGAACACTCACCTCAGGTGGGACCAGCTGATGTGAAGCCTGTGCAGCAAACAGAAGAATCTTTGTCACTTCTGCAAGAAAAGCAGGAAGAAAATGCCCAAATATATTGCTGCAGCTTGCTCCAGCCAACCAACACATCCCTTAAAACCCAAAAGCTGCTCAGTCAGGCCCAAAACCAACCAGCCTGAACTTGTTTGGGACAACTGTTTCTCCTCTCCCACTAAACATGAGGAACTCCTCTGGCCTCCACCCAGGCCAAACAGCCAGCTAAAGCAAAAGAAAAGGCTCCAGATCTGCAGTCAAACACCAGTAAAAGGAAGCAGCACGAGGGAATCATGCTCAGCTGAGCTGGTCAGGATTAGGAACTGAGATTCCTTTTATTCTTCTGCTGGAGCTTCTCAAATCCTCAGGTAAGGAGCCTCCACAGAAGTGCAAAGCACTCGGCACTTCTGGCAGTCAGAGACTTGTACTTCCTTTGTCTCCACTGGACTGGTCCTGCTTCCTACCAAACACTGCTATGTGTCCATTTTCACTGCCACTCCCAAAGGCCTGGACATGAGACATGAGAGATCAGCAGTACCTGGAGTTGCTACTTACCCCTCTGATGGGGCTGGAGGAACCTCTGAACAAAGGGGTAGAAATTAAAAAGAAAAAGCTGCAAGGAAAATTGTAACATATTACCTTATTGTTTTAGAACTAGAGAGTACCTTCATAAGCTGACACACAGTAAAACCATCTTGTTTTATTACTGGGTAGGCTGCACAAAACCCTCCAAGTGCAGGAGCTGCCAGTTTCTCTCCTGTTCAGCACCCCCTGACTGATAACTCTGCATGAGCAGCTTCCCAGGAAGCTCTAGGAAGCACCAAGTTCTCTTCTTTATGCTCAGCTATTCCAGACCAACACCTTTCTCTAGGAGAGCTCACTTAATGCCACAAAGTCTGTACCACTGTGTCATTCCACGAGGCCTGCTGGCAACTCCCTGACAATCCCTGTGCACTTGTAAACATACAGAAAAATTCAATCTTATTTCCCAGAGGCACAAGGCCACAAATTGCCCACACCCAAACCAGACTGGCTACCAACTGACCATAAAATGATCCAAGTACACACCTCATGTATTCCAACAAGCCTGGAGATGAGGTCCATGAGCATCATCTTCACTTCAAATCGCTCCTTGCAGTTCTCCAGCTGCTTCAGCAGTTTCTCAGCAAAGTCTGAAAGCAGCAAAAAATGGATTTGCAGGAGAAAAAAAACAGCACAACACCGAACTCCAGTGGGATTAGTCAGAAGAGGCAGGTTGTTCCCTTTTTTCAAAGCCTCAGTGCCCTCTCACAGAAAAAACTCCAGGTGACCAAAGCACTTATACCAATGGGCTATTTGACTTCTCATATGCCCAAAAGGCCTGCTGTGCACAGGTTCAGCAGAGGGAACTGGCAGATGTTCTCCAACACCATAAGCACTGAGTCAGCACTGAAAATAATGTTTTTAGGTGCATTTTGGGTTGATTTCAGAAAATGACATGCCCAAGTTCCCTGGAATAGACAAGGACCAAATGAAGTGCTAATAGATAAACACAAATTGCACTAAGAGTTCACTGCACACTCACCTTGGGGATCATGAATCAAGTGAATGGCAGAGAAATTGAACACCTCTGGCTTGCTCTTCTTTTTCTGCTTCTGCATGGAAAAAAAAGACATTTCTTTCTATGAGTAAAGTGCTTCAGTTTCAAGCCTGCTGTCAAAAGAGTGCTGCATCTTCAAAAATATTTTAATAACTATCACTGGATTTTAAAAACTACCCCCATTTTCAACCACACAGGCCTATCTACCACCTGCAGCTAAACAAGCAGGGCAACAACTGGACTTCTGTCCCAGAAGGATGAAGCCAAGAAGATGGGAAGTCAGGGAGCCCTGTGCTCACCTTGAGCACCTTCATGGCTTTCTCCAGCTTCCTCTTGCGCTTGGTGGTTTTCTTGTTGGTGGCGTAGCGCGTCATCAGATCTCTGGCTGTGGGGCCATCATCCTTGGGGAAGGACCACAACAATCAGGTAACAAGCCCAAAAACAAACTAGCTGCATTTTTCAGTACCACACACTCTGAAAACTGTCTTAACTGTCACAGCACATAGGTACCAGCATCTAGAAAAAAAGAGCTCTTAGCATTTCTGTTAACAGACAGCAAAGACATCCTGCCATCACCTGGGGCCAGCTGTCAGACCTGAAATGGTTTGTGAGCCACAGAAACATCTGGAGACAGCTAGACAGGACACTGAGTAGCACAGACTGGCAGAGCCAGAGTCACCAAGATGACAGAAACAATAACAGACCTGAAAAACAAACCAGGGAATATTTGGTCACAGCACCCACCTCAGACTCCGACTCACTGTCCTGTTTCTCATCCTCATCCTTCCCAAGGAAGAACTTCAAACCAGCAACTAACACCTGAAAAGTAAAGTGAGTTCATGTGGGACAGCCTGACAATTTACAGCCACCCTACATCCACACCTTAAGCTGTGCAAAGGCTTAGCAAGGTTTTTTTTATAGGCATGGCTCTCAGCAGAAAATAAACCTAGTTACAGGCTGAAAACCAAGGTAACATACAGTGTACCAGTGATTTCTGTTCTCACCTTGGTCACTTTGGAAAAGCAGGCAGTTGTGATGACATTGACTGTTTTGGCATCATTCCTGGAAAAAAACCAAACCATATCTTTTATTTCAAGTCCAAAAATTCCACATTATTCTTAGAAAATCAGTTTTTGGCAAATATTTAGGTAACTCATTTCACACAAGACATTATTTCTTCTCAGCTCTATTCCATAGCACAAGTTACAACTCCACTGGGCTGCAATTAGGAAATCTAAATACCATCCTCTACATTATGTTTTGGACTCCATGCCACAAATGATGCCACATGTGCCCCACAATAAAGGGCAAACCAACACAAGCCTGCCAGACCCACCAAATATTCCTTCTGTAAAGCTCTACCATCACATCCAGAGATATCTTGGCAGCAGTGGGATTGCTGTCCCTCAACATGGTGTACATGAAGTTCTGCAATGCCTTAAAAAAGAAGTTGAAAACATGTTTTTAGAGCTCTTCAACAGCAGGAGGTCAGCTCAAAGGACACACGAGAGCCAAAGCACCTACCGTGTTCACCTTGTTGTTCTTGTGTTTAGCGTTGACATTCTTGATGTCTGTCACAATGTGGGTGTACAAGGTCTGCAAGAGGAGAGATGACAGGGAGAAAAACACACAGGAAACCCTGCCCAAGCACCAACACGGGGCCAGCTGATCACGTCTGGGAACATCACTGAGTTACAGCAGGAAAGCATCCTCTGAGGACTTGTGTATTTAAAAAATCATACTGAATTTACAGTACAGCAAGGCAGGACAATGAACAGCATCGAGTCCTGCTTCAAATCCTGCCCCTGCTCCATTCAGGCTTGTTCTGACAGCCAGGCTTTTCACCTGCAGACAAAACCGGACTGCTCCATCCCAAAAACTGCCACAGCAAGGTGTTTGCAGCAGCAGAACTCACTTACTACTCCAACATAGAGCTGGAGCCCAGCCTCCAGCACTGACTGCTGGAACAGCTGAGCTATTTCAAACTCATTTCCCCAACCAAACAGAACAGCTGCCTATTCTGGCATTTCCTCTGGCAAGTCACAACACACGGGAAAAGCAGATTTCTGTCAGCACACCTCACCTTCCGCAGCAGCTTATCATGACACCGCAGCAGCTGAAAGAACAGCTCCAGCAAGCTCGTGGGATGTATGAGGTTCTTGTTCCTCAGCAGGATGAGAGCCTTACAGAAGGTCTGTAAGAGAAGCCGAATTGCACATTGCTCTGCAGCTCCCTTTACTGACAAGCTCCCAGCTCACACAACAGGCAGGGGAGCCCAAGGCGGGTCTCACCATGCGCAGCTCGGGGTCCAGGACCGTGTGGTGGTGGGAGAGCAGCTCCTTCAGCTGCTGAGGGAAGCTGGCCATGTGCTCGGGGTAGCAGTGGGCAACCTGCAAGGGACAGGGCAAGAGAAGGCGCTAGAGCACGCCGGGGTTACCTCACAGGCCTGGCAGCACGTTTAATTCCTTGTACATCACGAATTGTCACTGAGGCCGGCACCACGCATAGGCTGCCACAGCCGCTCACCTGCGCCAGGAACATGAGCAGTTCAGCCAGCTCCTTACTGGGCTTGTCCGGCTGGAAGGTGAAGATCTCCACATGGGACTGGTAGTGGTGGTACTGCTGCAGGAACTGTTCACACAAACAACAGCGGCAGCTTAGCAACAGCCGCCCGTCCCGCAGCCCGCCCCAAGCACTCCCCCGGTGCGCACCTCCTCGGTGTAGGACGTGGGGTCGCGCTTGATGAGGTTCTGCAGCTGGGGCAGGTTGCTGGGCAGTTTGTTGCCCTGGCGGCCCGACATGGCTGCGGGCAGCGGCACCGGGACGCACCACGCGAGCGCTCAGCTGGGCGCCGCCATGTTGGCCTGCCCCTGACGACGGCCGCCGCCGAGGGACAAACGTGTGCGGGACGCGCGCTCACTCCGCGCCTCAGGTAACCCGTACTGAAGGGAGCGGCGTTAGAATGGAACCCCCACTGAGGAAAAGGATTAATGCAGTTCAGTCTTCCTTAAGTTCAGCTTTTGATCAAGAGAATAAAAAGGTAACCTTTTCATTTGCACACGTTACTTTTAGACAACGGCTTACTTACACTTTAGAAAATACAGGGTACTTAGCCAACAGTACTGAAAGATTCCTGGCCAATAAACGCTCTTGTGCTCAGCCAGACAAAATCTATCAGAACCACATCCAGGCATAAACATGGTACAGTCCAAAACCATTAATACAACTCCTCATTTAAGTCACCAATACTTCTCTCACTGAAAGGCTTTTTGCTCAGAGCCAACCTGAATGTACCAGCTCAGGTGAGTTTGGGCTTCCCTCTACCTGATCAGTACAAGCAAGACAAACACGTTCCCTGCTATATACACAACTCACAAAATAGAGTCTTAGCATCACTTGGAGAGCAAGGGTAAGAGAAAACCCTGTTAGCAAGTGCATAGAATAAACTAGCACAAAACACAATATTCCCAAAAGCTCCTTAAAAAAAAAAATCCAACTTTGGGCCTTCATCAGAACTTTTACTTAGGAAGCCACAAAACTTGGACCCCTATGTAAACTGACCTCTAACTTTTGTACTAAAGGGATTTATGAAACTACCCTTTATAATTCATCTGACTCACAACCAGCAAAACAAGCCCAAAATAAACAAACGTTCTTAATTGAACAAACACATCAAAAATCACCTTAACACCACCTTTATTATTTCTTTAAAAAATGTATCTCGGGCCCTGGTGTGAGCATTTCTACCCCAAGCCTGTTGCCCCCTGCACACTGATTGCTCTGATTTCCACTGCTAAGTTTGTGTTATAAAGGACAAGTTTTGAGTTTTTCCTTCATTTTTAACTAATTATTCTCTAGTATGGAATTATTACCTATTGCAGGGACTTTCTCTATGACAGTGTATTAAAAGGTTTTCCTTTTGTTGCATAGTTGAGACATGGGGTAAACATGCTTTAAAAGAAGCAAAATAGGGAACCAACACCATGTTGAAAGATTGGATATTTTCTTAAGGTAAATTAAGCTCTATCAGAAACTGAGAAAAAGGGTAAGCTGTTGTTGAAGTTGCTATGAGAGCACTGTGGTGTTTCTGTGCACTGTATTTCTATATTTTTTCAATCAGTTCAGCAGTAATTTGGGCTGCAGAGTTCATGCATGGGCTAGAATTGCACAGGATGTTAGGCTGGGTATTTGGAGATGAGCAGCTCTGGGCTCTCTTTGGCTCTTGCTGCAAATCAGAAACGTTTATCCCATTAAGAGCCATAGAATTGGAGTTTTTACAGTGTCTGGGAGGTTTTACTTGAGCATGTATTTGCTTGCCAACATTTCATTTAAATTCCACGTCAATTCCTGGCCCTTAATGGCTGCAGGGGATTTGTCTTCCTGGACTTAATACTTGTAATTTTGTAATTGAGAACAGGGTCAATGCTCTTTTCCTTAAAAAAAAAAAAAAAGAGAAGTCTGTAAGTCCAACAGGAATATATATTTCTGGGTCATGACTCATAGATTCTGTGCAGGCCTGAGACACAGGAGCTGTGTTGTTTTGTTCCAGGGAGCAGGGGATGTTCCTGTAATGGCTGAGAAATGCACAGTCACTGGCAGCTCCAGGGGGAGAGCAGGGCAGCTGATGGTGCTGCTCCCAGGGGTTTGTGTGCACACAGAGGCTCTTCAGCCTCCCCTCTGCTGCCTGTGGCATCCCTGCAGCACAAATGTTCTTCCTCTGAGGGGAGGAACTGGTGCAAACCATTGTTTAAAGGGTTAACCCAGCACCTGTGTTTGTTTGAAATGACAAATGGCTTCCTAAAGGCTGTTTGAGCACCCCCAAAATACTTGTTTTGAATTAATACCTTTTGTCTTCTTTGAGGATTAACGTGGTGACATAGAAGAGAGCTGTGATTTCTCCCTCTCAGGCTTAATTTCGTAGCTGTGACCTAATAACTTGTAACATCACAGCATTCTGAGACAGGGGACACCAGGATTTGGAACATGAAAATGTCTTTGAGACAAATTTTGGTGAGTTATACATGCCCTCTGCAATGCTTAGGCTGCCAAGAAGATCTTTGCTCTTGGCATTTCTTTGAATTGGCTTATTTTTGCATGGAGGATGGGGGAAAATTATTTTTTTACAAGTTTGTTTTTCATAACTCTGATGTAACATCAGAATAATTTGTGTCAATCCTTTTTGATACCTTTGCTCTTCAAAACATGGCCCCATAAGAGTTTTTTCTTTAGGACAGACACTTGACACATGAAAGAATATCCCCCAGATCACCTGTCCTAAAAGTATATTCTTCAGGGGTGATGAAAACTTCTGTGTGGATTGCAGTTTCAAGAGTTAATTTAAGTAGTGTTTGGATTTTGAGACACTGATCCTGCACTGATTGGGAATCAAAGCAGCTCAGGGATGCAGAGCTGCTCCTAAAATGATAAACCAGTTCAGCCTCAATCTGTCAGAGGTTCTGCAAGTGCATGGAAATATTCCTGTTCTGGTATTTTGGGAGACTCTGCCTGTAAATAAAAGGAGTTATTTAGGGAGAGTTTGATTAACTGTGAAAGAGAGAAGAATATGATTATAGGTTTGACTTCTTTCTATGCCTTCTCATTGAATTGCAATAGAACACACAGACTGATGCAGAAAAGAAGTTTATTGAATGTTTCACTAACGAAACTACAATTGTGGGAATAAGGTTTTTGCTGTTTCATTACTCCAGCTCTGAACCATGAACTAGGGTCCTGCTCTAGCAGTTTACATCGCATTCTCAGAATTTTCTGAGGTTTTAAATGCAGGATGAGGAACAAGTAAATAAATGTGAGACAATTTGATTTTTTTTTTCACCACTTGAACCAGGAGCAGGGGTGGAAGAAGGCAGCAATATCTGTGAAGCAGTAGGGGAAGTGAACATCTCCCAGAAGAGTTGAGTATTCCTGGCACAGTTGAGGGTTTGGCAGCTTTGCAAATCACTTCAGGGTAGTGGCATCTTTTGATCTTCTCTGTATCTCAGAACTTGCTGGAAGCTTGCAGATGTCCAAGTGCTAGAAGGGTCCCTCATCTTTTCTCTAAACTGTGGTTTTACAACTCTCTTCTAAGGGCATAAATGCTGCTAATACCATCACAGGCCTTGTGTGAAGGCTGTGCAGAGGTCAGGAGGAGAAGGGGACAGACATTGCTGCTGATGTCTGTGGATGCAGGAGACTGCAAAGGACAGCTTCCCCAGAGCTGGAAATCAGTGTGGTCCCCAGGGGAGTGACTGCCCTGTATCTGCTGGGGAGCTGGTCTGAGACCCAGCATGGCATTGCAGGGACACGAGAAGGGAGCTGGACAGCCAGGAGCTGCTCCTGGGAGATGGCACGAGTCTGAGGTTGCAAATGGGGACAGACAGGCTGGGTTACTGCAGGAGCTGGCATTAGGGGCGTGTCATGCAGGTGCTGTGCTGCTCTAATACACCTGGACAGGACCAGGTGAGAGCAGGAGCAGAGCTACTCGGCGAAGCAGGAGGCAGGAGTGAGAGCTGCTGGGACGTGCTTCACCGTGCCGTGGTACAGCATCGGCACCGGGGAGCTGTAGCACTCGTTCCTGTCGTACATGTAGCACGTCTGCTGCTCCTCGCACGAGTTACCCTGCTGGGCCTGGTGCATCACCCCACCCAGCTCAACTTCCGTGGGCTCGCAGTTTCTGCAGCTGGAAGGGATGGAAAATGCAAGTGGGAGGAGTTAGATGAAAAGATAACTGCTGTGATGCCTTGGGGAAAAATGATGCCTTGGGTTTTAGCTTTTATATTTTTCAGATTCTCTGCTGCTCGATGTATAACTCTGAAACTTCATGTTAGCTGTTAGTAAGTTCTCTTCACAGGGTAGTTAGACAAAACAATCCTTTCTAGCTAGAGAATCAAGGTCACCCATTACCCAGAAAGCAGAAACAATGGCTAAGGAAAGGGGGCAATCCAGGGCCTTCGTTATCTGGGGTTGTGGTTGGGTAATTAACCCCAAGATGCACATGAACCAAAACTTACAAAAGTGTAAAAACTCATGACTGGGATCCATCTTGGATTTGATTTGGGTGTAGCCCTGGCTGGGCTCTTGCAGTGCTAAAGGTGCATCCTTTCAATAAATACAGATTTTATTCCTTTTGCTCTGCCTAGTCCCTGTTCCAAGTCAGCCCTTCAGGCAGCAGTTTAACCCCAAATCTTTCTTGCTCATCTGCATGTAGAGCCAGGAGAGCGCTGTGCTCTTTCTAGGTGTTCCAAGGGAACATCTTTTAGAGCTGCTTGAGTCTTGGGGTTAAGTCTTGGAAAGTGAAGTTAGGAACCAAAAGTACTTACAGTTCACTCATGCGATAGACAAAAGTGGTCCTGAGTGGGGACAAGGGGTCAGAGATGTTCTCCCGAGCCTGCAGGGGCACTCTGCAAAGGTGGGAAGAGAGTCATTCTCATGAAAACTGCTTATTAAACAGTCTGCTCTGTCATGAGCAATTCTGAACTCCCATCCTCTTCAGGTTATTTTCATTCTGACCCTTTTCTGAATCACATCCCAGAACAGGAGATCTTGATCCCCTGCACCCTCAAAGGCAACAGCCCTCCCTGAGAGCACTGCAGCAATAGATGTAAGTGCCACTCAGTGTTAATTTCTGTTCAACTCTGGCTGGCAGATGCTTGAGGCTGATGGACAGGGATGTTTAATTAGTGGTTCTCTTGCTGGGAGCTCTACATCACTCCTGCAGCTCTGGGCCTGAAGCTTGTTTCCCAGAGAGACACACACTTCTCTTAGGTTGGTGTGAGTGGAGAGGGCAGGACAAAGTCACATGGGAGACAATTTAGGAATGAACTGATAATTTATCAGTATAGGCATTAACTATTTTCCCAGGCTTTCTGTCAGGTCTGGAAATCAATCCAGTGTCATAACCTCAATCTGGTTTCAGTTAGATCACTTTGGATAGATCATTATCTACTTCCCCAGCTGTTTTGTTAAGTTGCTACTGATCTGCCTGAAACATGGAGATGCTTTTTGTATCTGAAGGAACAAACACCAGAGAGGTTCATGTGAGGCAGAAAAGCACTCAGCAAAATGAAATACTCAGGATACCACAGAAAGCAGCCCACGTGACAAGCTGTTCACTTCATCAGTGCTGGGACATAAGAAACAATACAAAGAAAACTGGTGCAACACTGCATCTCCTGCTCACCATGGCTGTGAAATTCTTGGCTGCCACTTACATGATGCGGATGTTCCTCACCAGGATTTCTTCATCAGGATTTTCTTTGGAGGGGGCAAACTTGGAGGTCACTGTTACACACTGACACTTATTGTTGACCAGCACGTACTCCTCGTCCTTGGGGCTCAATGGATAGCCTGTAAGCACAGGATAGGCAATCCCAGAATCAAGAACACAATCCTTGAAAGCTGCTCTAGCAGTTAGCCAAGGGGTGAAAATGCCAGGGATGCACCATTATGGCACTGGATGGATTAAAGCTGAGGTTGCAATTGGTTATGCAATTCCTCTGTCATGCACAAAGGCTGCTCCAGCAGTCCAAACTCCAGCTTGGGTTTGATCTCTAAACAAATGTCTCTGACCTTGCCAGTGAGGCAGATGTGTCACTTTTCCTGAGTGGTACCTTTTCCTACAGGTTCCTGGGGGAACAGCTACCAAAAAGCACAGGAGGACCCAGCAAGGAGGCAGTCCCCTGACGTGGCAGGGAAAAGCAGGTGGCCCTGGTCATGCTTGTGGTTTGCAGGAAAAAAACTCCAGTCCTGGTTTACCTCTGCAAACAGCTGCTTGTAGCATGCTGCTCGATATGAAACTCGGTCAAAGCAGGCTAGAACATGCCAGGTGTCACTCAGAGGCTTTTCAGGGGCTGCTGATGTTGTGCAATGCTGCCTTACTGCAAGCAGATGCATTTGAAATAGCTTTTTCCTTGCTGCTGTGTCTTCCCCACCCCAGACCCTCAGGTCTCTTCACTCATAACAAGCCAGCCTTGCTCTTATGTGTTGTTTTTACATCCCTTTGTGTTTCTACATGTATTTCTGCTGAGATCAAGTTCACAGCCATCACTTTGCAGCATCATCCTTGCCACAGCACCTTCAGCCTGCTTAGAAGTTCCAGGCCCATTGATTTTTGTCATATGGAGACAGTTTGCTTTGGGCTCAGATGGATCTCAGTTCTGGGGACTTGCCTGCTCTGCTTGTCCCTTGATTTAATCATAGAGAGGAAGAAGAAACAGGCTGAAAAAAGCTGGGTTAATCATGTCTATAGAGGATTTTGGAGTTAGTTGGACATAAAAGCTTTGGTCCTTCCTTCCCCTATAATATCCTGGTCTCATCTGCTTGCTTTGCAGTTTTTCTGAGATTGTTACAGGCACAGTAACTGTAAAAAGGCACCGATACTATGTGAAATGATGCCTCAGTGACCCTAGAGGTACAAGTGCTGTCTCTGTGCCCTTTGGCAGCAGTATACCTGCTGGATAAGATTCTCTATGGAGTCCCTAGCTTGGGAAGGAAATCACCTTCCAAGCTCTTCTCTGCCAACTCATCCTGCCACATGAGCTCTTCCCTCTGATGCAGAACCCTTCCAGAAAAGCCTCTCTAGTCCCTGGCTCCTTGTCTCGGCCTCTATTTTGGCTCCAGGGAAGTCTCTGGCTTTTTGTCCATCACCCAGCTCTTCCTCTGCTGTCTGTGCTGCATTCCACATGAGACTGTGTGCAGTTATTTCCAAACCCTTCATCCAAAGCCAATGTTGAAGCCAGATCCTACTGTCCCAAAACCTTGCAGAGCAGGCTTTAATTCTAAAATTAGATTAACACAATCTTATGCATATGCAGGTTTTTCTGACTGCTCTAAAAATACTGCCCTGATTTAATTCTTTGTGTTACGCTCTTGGTTTCACCGTTAAAATTACTGGTGCTCCATCAATTTTTCATTTAAGATTACAATGCTAAAAAAATGTGATTTCATCTGCAGTATCTCCATGCGTCACCCAGTGAAATCTCCTGGGGAGAAGGGTTTTAAATGCAAAACTTGGTAATGCTGTTCTCAGTGTCCCTAGGTCGGATTTCCTGGTGCCTGAGTTACTGCACTAAGCTGTCCTCTCCCTGCTCAATACTTGAGTGGCTGTGTTTTGGACAAAATTTCTCACCTTCCAGTCTTGCTGCTTGAGCAAGCTTTGAGGTTTGACCTCTGACTGTCAGAATAATTCAGAGTAAATTACACAAAACCTGCCATTGATGTCTTAATCCCGGTTTTCCATCCCTTCATTGCTCACCTACCTGCCACAAGGATGATCCCCAAGGAGACGGCCAAGGCAACACACAGCGACCAAGAGCTCTTCATCTTGCCTTCCCTTCTTTTGAAGAATGTGACTGGAGAGCCTGACTCTGCCTATAAGGGTGTGTGCAAATGGGTTTCCTAAAATAAACAGCCCAGCCAATACTGGAAAATGTGGCTGGGGACTGAAACCAGGTGTGTTAATGCACCAAGACCTCTGGCTTTCGGAGGGGAGCAGGGGGTTGCACTTGTACTGTGCTTTTTTCTGTTCTTCACCAACAGGCAGCAGAGCTGCTGAGTACAGGGATGTGCAAAACCACCCCAGCCCTGAGGGGACATTGGAAGGTAACAAAATCCAAGAGTCACAGCTCTGGCTCCTAATTTGAGAAATCAGACTTTAAAATCCCTTGAGTCCTATTAAAAAACTACTTCAGGTTTCAAAATCAAAATCCTGTTTGGAGCAGTTGTGTGCAAATATGAATTAAGGGCTGGATTTGCCCTCAGAGAGCCTGCAGTCAAAGCAGGAGAGGTGACAGAGCAGGGGTGGAAGAGGTACAGCCCCTGCAGCTCTGGCACTGCATTGAGTTGATCTTCTTGTGAATGGAAAAGAGACTGACTCTGTGGGATTTGTGTCTTATGAGAGCTCCTGAGTCAAACCCTGGGATATTGGCCACGCAGGCTTTTCATCAAGGAGGCTGGTACTGGAGAAGGCCTGGCTTTTTCTTTTTTTCTTTTTCCCTCCCAGATTTGGGATCATTTGTATAACTTCTGAGCAGCAAACGTAGCTTATAATGGCCAGAGCTGTTTTTGCAGCATTTGCATGCGTGTTGCACAGAAAGATCCCACTTCTTAAGGGAAGCCCAAGCTTAGCAAAAGCCTGGCTGCTCTTGCCAGGCTTCTTCACGAGGCTGAACTCTTTCGGCAATGCTGCCAGGCACCCTGGTTCTGTCACTTTGCAGGATGTGTCCCTTTCTCCAGACTCTGTTGGCTGGGTCCTTAACCCCAGAAGTGTTCCAAGGTCCTGGTTGTGTGCCCTGAGCTTTTCCCCCAAGCACAAACCCCTCACCCTGCAGCTGCATGATGCAATGAGCTTTCAGGTTACATCAGCAGTGCTCGTGTGCAAGGGGAGCGTGGGACTCACAGCCAGCTCCTTGCAGGGCACTGGGTTCTTCCACAGCTCTTTGCAAACCTCGTGTTCTCGTAGCAGAGGAAAAATGTGGGGTTGTTTCCTTTCCCCATCCCAGAAAGCACTGCTAACAGTTCCCTGTGCCCCATTTTTTGGCAGGAGGTACAAAATAAACCTGGCTCACCAGTGCTTGTAGGGATGTCTGTCTAAAGTACTGCTTGTTTTGGTCATCCTTTTTGTAAGAATTTTTCTAGAATTACACAAGAAGGGAGGATAGAGAACATGCAAGGGAGGCTGGCTCTGATCTGTTTTTCCTAACAAAAATATGGCACCGGGAGGGTGCAAGGAGAGGATGTTCAATTGTCAAGGCAGAGACCGAGCAGCAGTTTATCTGTGTGTTTCTGTTCACTTTGGTGGTTTTCCCTGCCTGCTGGCACTCAGCATATCTGGATTTCGGTTGCTAAATCTACACGTGTGTGTACAGTCCTTGGTCTGCTTATGATGACACCAGAGCTATTTTCAGTCCCTTCAGCCACCTGCACGTCTCTGGGGATTTCTAGCTAGATCACAAGCTCTTGAGAGGAAGGTTTATCTTATGGACTGTTATTTTTATGGATTACTCCTCTTTTACTGGATGGCTTCTGAAATTTTATCTAGGTGAGCAGGCATTTGGCAATGGGGAGCTAGACTCGTCAGTTCCATTTAAATCCAAGAGAGTCCAAGTAGTAGTTAATATACCAATTTTTGTAAGGGCAGACTTGAAAAAAAATAGAACACTTAAGGCAGAAACTGTCAAGGTCAGGGACATGAGAAAGGCCTGGGTTTCTCTAAGTCACAGCTGCAAAAGTGAACAGTAATTTTAACCTGGCAGGAGCTGGCTGCCTGGATTCACACAAAAAGCCAGCAGGATTGAGCAGCCAGGTGACAAGGCTGCTCCTTGTCCCCCAGGTCAGCTGTACTTAGTGGCCAAGTATCAAGTGGGGATTTCCATGGACGTATAGCCAGCAAATGGAATGGATGTTGTGTCTCCAGACCCAAGTTATGCTTGCTGCTCTTTCTTCTACAGGCCTGTATCCAGGGAGGTGATGGCTGAAAACCAGCAGGAATGGATTTGGAAAATTCATGCGAGGTAAAAAGACAGTTTTGGCCATGTGAAGAAGCTAAGTGTGTCACGAAGCCAAAACTGAGAGCTGTTTGCCATCAGATCCATCGGAATCCAAATGAATCACCAAAAAGTGAGTAAAGCTGTGCATCCCATTCTGTTTCAGCTAATTTGAGTATCTGCTTGACCTGTTTTTTTTCCACAAAAAGGTGGACAGAAGCATTTATAAATGCACCTGCACCGGTTCTGTGGTGAGAAAAAAGCCCCAGCGCTTGTATGCAGAGCTGCTCTTGTTGGGACGTGGGTGTGCCTCATTTATCAGGCTCTGGGCTTCTCAGCTTGGACTACACTGGGTCTAATTAATCCATCTTGCAGCAGGGCTGCCTGCAGCTCAGAAAAGCACACTGCTTCCCTGTGGCTCACAATTAATGTCATTTTCCCTTGGGAAGGTGGGAGGCTGGGCTGGTGCTCTGTATGGCTGACAGACACAAAAACACAGCATGGCAATGCAGAGGCGAGCCAATACACGCTGCATTAAAAGCCCTGCTAGTGAGGGACCCCCAGGTGTTGAAAAATCGGAATTGCTCCGTTTCTGGGACGCACGGATCTCTTGGCAGAAGGGGATGGATTCAGGGGGTGCTGAGGTGCTGAGGCAGCAGCTGCCCAGCTGTGCAGGCTGAAGCTGCCCCGCAGCTCCCAGGGCCACCTGTATCCCTGTGCAAGTGTGATTCCGTGACGGGAAAGACTCGGCAGAGTTCGTATCTTAACCTCGGAGGAGTGCAGGGAGGTTTGCACGTACTGCTGCTTCTCTCCGAGCTGGACCTGGTGGTAGGGAACCGAGCACCAGCCTTTGCTTACACGGGCACAGGTGTGTTTTCCCTCGCTGCTGTAAGATGCACAGACAGCAGCTGTCCTGGCTGGACTCGCAGAGGAAACAAAAGGCTTTTTCTCTGGTTCCACGTGGCGGCAGCGCTCGCAGGGAGCACGGAGCGCTCCTGTCCGGGGGCGGGCTCGCAGCCCGGCCGTGCCTCCGCAGGAAGGAAGCGCTGGGGCGGCGGAAGGGGAAGAGCAGCCGAGGCTGTGGCGGTGCTGCAGCCATGCGGACCCGGCGCGGCACCGTGCTGCGGCCCCGGGCCGAGTCCCCCGAGCCC